>PVHP010025281.1:0-25640 GCA_004024765.1 Zapus hudsonius | reverse complement strand
ATGGACTTAAACCACATGGTCATTTCAATAGATGCTAAAGCAATTTTTTTAAAAATCCAGCATCACTTAGGACAAAAGCCCTCGAAGAGACAGAGGATGGAAGGAACAAACCTCAACCTTCATGACAACCTACAGCCATTGCCATGGCACATGAGGGGGAAGGGCCAAGCATCTCCATTAAAATCAGGAACAAGACAAACGTTTCCAGCCTCTCCACCCCTCTTTAATACAGAGCTGCAGATCTCAGCTCTGCCAATCGACACGGAGAGATCAGAAGAGAAAGGAGACTTTTCTTCTGGGCTATAGTCCTGTGTCTGGTTTGTTTGTTTTCCTATCTGTTTTCAGCACCATTCAATGGTTTCATCCTTGCAGTTTCAACAGAACAAATGATTCCAAGTCTGCACTTTCCAGCTCAGTTCCCAGTTCAGCACCACGGTGCCCCTCACAGACCCAGCGGAGCCTCTGTGCCTACTCAGAAGCTTGAATCCTGGTTCCTGGAGTCTCTCATCCCAGTTACTAAAATTGAATAAACCTGTCCTCTTCCCTTTATGTCCCCAGCCCGACAAATGCTCTGTGAAAAATTTTGGGTTCTCTTTTCAAAGTTTCCTCTTCCTGGCTGCCAGGTGTTTGTACTAAATCCTCCTGTGAACGTAACTGCTGGAGCTGCTACATTCTAACTGGACGCGTCTCCATCTTTGCGCTGACTGAGATTCCCACCTTCCTGTCAATCCACTACATGCGCAGGTTATAGTCACACAGTATCTAAATCTTTTATTTGGAACAGAAAAGAAAAATGAGCATGCGTCCCCTCCCCTCACCCAGTTCCAGGCAGTTAGCCCAAGATGACTTGATAGTCCCATGAGATTTGGATCCAAACGTGTTTTGGAAGCTGAAAAATATCAGAATCGGTGTTTTAAATCTTCAAAAAGCCGCCCCCTCCCGCCCCCTGCCCAAAGTGGCTTAGTTAATATTGGCTTACCTTTCTATCTAGGACTCCAAGCTGCTAGTGTAAAACAACGGATTTTATCAATCAGAGTATAATTGTGTCCAGAGTTTATATTATTTTTCACTCATGATCTAATTTTAAATATGTAGCAAAAGAAAACAAATAAAATGCTGGAATATTTATCATAACAATCTTTTACTTTTGTAGAAAAATCAAAGATGGAGGGCGTGACAGCAGAGGGGACTCCCTGTGGGTTATCCTCAGTGACTCCATGTTTGAACTGCACTATGGAGCTGCACCACCAGTTCCAATGGTAATGATGATAATAACGGCACCTCCAGATAAAAGGATGATACAACATGCAAAGGACCTCACCTTATCTAGAGCTGACTTTTCAGGTATAACCAGATTACCTATTTTGAAATTCCATTCACCAAATGTCTGGCTTTTAACTTCAATGTCTCACGCTTACTTGACAACCATGAGGAGAGAGCTAGGAAGCTGAGCCTCTCTCACAAAGGTAACTGAAGAGACTGGGTGTGGAACAGCCTGAGAACAGCACCTTCCCTCCATCAAGATCTGCCCCATGGTCTCTCCACGTGCTTTAAATAAAAAAGGGGGCACCGTGGCAGACCAATTCAGAGCCTGCTTCTAGGCTGAGCCCTGAAGGTGAGCACTTGTATGTTCCATATGAAAACAGCTGAGTGACGTATCCCAAAGACACCTTTAAAAATACATTTCTCCATTCTAACTAGGAATTTTTTTTTGTGCTACTATATTGTCCAGGTCAAGCCAAGAAGTGATACATTCATACACACACACATGCATGCACACACATAAACATACACACACATACATGCACACACATAAACATACACACATGCACACACGTGCATGCATACACAAATATGTACATTTACCTAAGAATCATGTCTTCAATATCTTAAAGAGAAACACCAAGAAGATTGTCTCCCTAGCATTATTCTTTGAAGCTTACCATACATTCTTTAAGAGGAAGACATACGACAGATTTTAAATTATAGCTTCTTTTTTATCACTGCCTTCCAGTAAGGACAGACTGATTCTCTGCACCACATAATTTATGGGTGCTGGACCCATAAATTAAATTTGAGAAGAATTAATATTCACATCCAAGAGTCTAGTATACCTCACAATAGTTTAATGAACTTTTTACTTGACTTGCACATTGAAAGGTAGGCAAACTAATTATCTCATTACTGGACATTGCTATTAGTCTTTTTCAACTCACCTAAGACTTTATTTATGGTTTTAGAATCCAGTGAGTCACAAGACACTTTGGGAAAGACTTTCAAATGCCTGTTTCATTTTTAGCTGCTGGTGTTCTTGCCTGTCCACGTGTCCCCTTCTGAGCTGCAATATAACTGGCTGTCATGTCACAAGCATGCTTTATACGCAGCTTGACACAGACAGAGCCTTGAGGACTCGCCACATCTTCAGGTTCTCTTGAGTCTCCCAGCCACTCCCTTTTAGGCACCTTACGTTTTTAAAGTGGAACCGAGAGGACTCGGAAACTACTTCTGTGTTTGCTTGGCCTATCCTTTCACAGAAGCATTCAATTCTCTTCTGCAACTATAAGATATGTGAAGAGAAAACGAGTTAACATCTTAAAACTAATATACAAACACGCAATTACCTTTTATAAACACTACAAGGTTTATAGCATCATCTCCGTTTCAGGTGAGAAAACAGGCAGAGGCTTAGAGGAGCTACAATATATGCATATCTAATATATAAACATCTACCCATACATTTATATGTCATCTATATCTATATCATTCCAGAGCATAGGGTGATTAAAACCAGAACTAAGACTATAACATGTTTCCTTACACTTCATCCAATAAAAAATTTGATCTCGCATTAGAAACCATTCTTAAAATTTAAGAAAGAATATATTCTTTCAGTCAAGAGAAGTATTTTTGAGCACTTATTGCGTGTGTGTGTGTGTGTGTGTGTGTGTGTGTGTGTGTGTGTGTGGTAATTGATGGCTAAGTGAGAGAAACAGACAAGAGCAGAATAAAATGGATCCAGTTGCTAAGCTGAAAACGGTGGAAACCAGCCAGAAAGAAGGCTCAGCTGCAGCAAGTTCAGGCAGTTCAATTCTAAGTATCACTTTTATTATGTAAGTTTTATAATATATAAATCATAACAACACAAAAAGACATACGTTAGGCTATAACAACATGCAATCCCTTACACTGCTCTCATCAAATGCTTGTGTTTCCCCGTTTTTACTCACCACTAGTGCTTATATCCCACTCCATTCTTTAGATCCACTTTTCCTCTTGCTGATGTCCATCCTGAATCTGTAGGAGGAACATCCTGTTAATCTTTGTCCAGATTCCTGTATTTCACTGTCCTCACTCCTGAATAATACTCTAGCGCTGCCCGCTTCAAGTTAGGTTCTTCTTCCAGCATTTAAAGATCTTCTATTACTTTGAGGGGGGGGGAGAGAAAGAGAGAGAGAGAGATCACCAAATAAGAAATCTATAGGGACTGGGGAGATGGCTTAGTGGTTAAGATGTTTGCCTATAAAGCAGAAGAACCTGAGTTCAGTTCCCCAGTACCCACATAAAACCAGATGCACAAGGTGGCGCATGTGTCTGGAGTTTGTTTGCAGTGGCATCTATTTCTCTCTCTCTCTCTCTCTCTCTCTCTTTCTTTCTTTCTCTCTCTCTCTCTCCTTACAAATAAATAAAGTTTTGAAAAAACAAACTGGATTAAAAGCTCAGAAACCTAGCTATTACTCAAGAACCTGAGACAGCATACACGAACTGAAGGCAGCACTGGGACACCCAGTTTGCAATTAACTGACTTCAGAGACAACACTGCCAAGTTCAGTTCTCTCAAAAGCGTCAATACCTGGGTCAGATCAACGAGGCATCCGTACTTGTCAGTGAGTGCAAAGACCATGCGAAGGTCAGTTCTCTTCAGTGACAGCCCAGAAATTACCACACAGAAGTGCAATCTTCTTTCTAGGACCAAAGAGGAGAAAAATCAGTTACTTCTATTTTCTTTTTTCATATTGCTGAAATCTCAAATTGTTTTATATATGCCAGATCAACCTTTTGTTGATATATAAATGTATAAGTATATAAATTGTTGGTATATAAATAAATATATATAATCATCAACAAAAGACAAGACTGATCTGGAGAGAGAAACAATAAAATAATGGTTGAAAAAAGCCACTAAATTAAAAATATTAGGAAACATAAAGAATCCCAATTGAATTCATTAGAACAAAACATTCTTTTCAATAAAATAAGCGGGTTTATACTAGGGAGGAAAAAGAAAAACCTTCATTTGTCCCTGAGGATAGGTTGGATAACACACTTCTAATGCTTCAAAATGCTTCTACTTTTAGGTGGTAGAATGCTAGGAATTTCCTAATTATTATGGGTACCAAAACTTGCTGATAACTTTTGGTCCAAGAAGGCATTTTCAAGGACAAATTGATATCCACTGCTATTTACTATCTTTTTATGTATAATGAATATTCATTTTTACCTCTTTACCTGGAGGCTAAGCATTCCCAGGCTGAGATATTTTTTTCTTTAATATGAGAGAAAAGAAAAACAAGTAATGAAGGGTCCTTTTGGGACCTTTCCTTGGGGCTCCTGAGTGGTGTTTGGGGGTCTCTGGCGAAGTAAGTGGAGTTCTTCAAGCCAGAGGCAGACGCATGGGAAGGAAGCTCAAAGCCCCAGGGGATCCGAGAGAAAAAAAAACAAGAGAGGTTCTTCTTCAACTGCTATTTACTTTCTAACAGGAAGGTACAAAGGAGCTTCTAAACTGATTTACTGAGCCAGCGCTAAAGGCTGTGAAACCCACGGGTGACATTCAGTTGAAAATGAAAGAACAGCCTCTTCTTGCCCTCTGGTCTCTGCGCAGAGGCAGGGGGTCTGGGGCAGCTGATGCAGAAAGGCATGGTGGCAATTTCAATGTGCAGGGCAAGCAGCTCGGCTCAGTAAGGCTTTGTGTCTGGAGTTCTCCACTGGCTGTGCGTTTCAGTGCACAGTAAGTGGGAGTGTTTCTCAGTCTAGAGGCAAGCGTGCCTCTTCCCACCTTAGTTAAGGGTTTTATAACTGGGATAGAGCGTGTGTCACAATGAAGAGAAGCAACCTGTTCTTCCTACTTTCAAGCTGGGTAGCAATTGGGTTTTTTTCTCCCAAATACATACAGAGTTCATGTTCCAAGTAAGAAGTTGTGTTCTTCCTGTGGCCATGAAGATAAAAAGTGATCCGTGATCAGGTCCTGGGGACGGCTGGCTTGTCTGTATCCTGGTAGAATTAACACCTTAAATGATGGCTAGCTCTCCTGTACGATACAAACTTTGAAACAAGTGCTGTAGAAACCTGGAGATGTAGGGGCTGGAGGATTGCTGTGAGTTCCAGGCCACCCTGAGACTACACAGTGAATTCCAGGTCAGCCTGGGCTAGAGTGAGACCCTACCTCAAAAAAAAAAAAAAAAGGAAAGAAATAAGAGTTTTAAGCAGAAATTTCTCCTTTGCAAAAGTATAAACTAAATGCAAGGATAAACGCAGACATTTTAGGGATGCAAATTATAAATCACAAAACAAAACAAAAACAAAATTAAAATTTCCCCTAACTTGCCAACTTTTCTTGGTGTGCGCTAAGAAAAAATATAAGTCCACCAAGAGTGAGAACATTGAGTTATCTGGAGGAATTCTGAAGAAAAGGACGTTGGTTGCATAGATTTCAAATTTCCTAGAATTCCTGGCTACAAAGGAAGAGGCAATAGAATAAGCCAAACAAAACAGGTTCAACTTCTACAACCCTTGATGGCAAATTTGATTTCCTAGACAAAGGACCTGTAAAGTCTGTTTTATTTTTTAAAAAGGTCTATAACCACTCAAAATACTTTTATAAGGAGGTGAAGCCTCAGACGAAAAGTAAATGGAATTGTGACATCTAAGGAGCAAGGAAGGGGAAACCATGAAAGAGACACAGGAAGGAATCGTGCTAGAGATGACCGAGTCAGGAGAGTTAGGCACATACGGCCAACTGTAGCACATGTAGCAGAAGGTTAGGAAGATGAGAAGAGGAAGCGTGCCCACGTGGGGCAGGTAGATGCCCGACGATGGCGGTGAATACTGGGGAGAACCAGGGCACATCAATACATCAAGGGCACAGCTCACAGCTACTCCCAAAACCGGTTCCAGGAAAATGCCAACAGATACAGTGGCCACTCAAACGTCATCAAAACAAAGATGCAGAGTCTACAGAGAAAGCAGCACTAAATCAGGTCCCTATCTTGCCCACCAAGGCTCAAGGAACATTCCAGAAGAGGGGGTGGAAAGTTTGTAAGAGCCTCAGGGTGGGTGGGAATAGACTGAGGCACTGTGCCCCCCACCCCGCAGAGACCGACTGAGGCCTCTGGATCCCACAGGGAATACCAGCATCCCCACCGAAGACCCTCAGCAGAGTTGGGCATGGGTGAGGGAGTATGAGTACAACCTTGTTCATTAAAATCCAATAGAAAATTTTAAGATAAAAGAAAGAAGAGTAAAAATAAAAACGAAGGGTAAGGAATGACGGAAGTCTTTGGCTGACTCAGGCAAGAACAGTAACTGTCACCAGCAAGGTTAGAAACCACACTGCCAAATTGAATGATTAGAAGAGACTGAAGGGAGGGGGGAGCCATAGCCGAGAGAAGGTCCTGAGAGGCCAGGCCACCCAGGAAACAGACAGGGATTCCCAGAAGGCCACTATGTTCTCCGGGGTGCTGTGCAGAATTATGAAGGGGAACACTTTTGAGCACACGCACATGAGATGTTTTGCCTGGTTGGGGTTCAAGATCCAGAGATACTCAAGATCTCAACAACAAAGCTGACTCAAAATTCACCCACCATGACTCAGGGAACTGAGCAGAAGAGGGGGTGGAAAGATTGTAAGAGCCATGGTGGGGAGAATATCCAGAGACATGGCCCCCTCAGTAACAACACACAAGGGGAAAAAAAAAAACAACAACGAAAAACTGGCTCCCTCTGGTGCAGTTCATACCCCCCTATCTTATGGACAAATCCAAACTGAGGAAGGACCCCAGTGGGCAGGGGACAGAGAGGACGGAAAAGGGGACACCTTCACAAGATTTGTTCATGCAATGTATATACTTATTCATAATAAAGAGATTTTTTAAAAAGGGAAAAAATAAGAAAGAAGGAAGGAAGGAAGGAAGGAAGAGAGAGAGAGAGAGAGAAAGAAAGAAAGAAAGAAAGAAAGAAAGAAAGAAAGAAAGAAAGAAAGAAAGAAAGAAAGAAAGAAAGAAAGAGAGAGAGAGAGAGATGGGGAGAGCTTGAGAAATGGACTCTGGAGAGCTGCTCTCAAGATTCCGATTTAAAAGACAGAGCCTATGGATCAGATCAGTCAAAGTCTGTCACTCTGTGACAGGCAAGTTCTATGGATTCCATGCCTGAACCCCCCTGAGTGGGAGGTGTCTCTAGCTAGGTTTCTAACCTAGATGCTGAAGCTGATTGGTCAGGTGTGGACCAACCTGCCATCTCTCTGACTTGCCCAGCTGAGGTCTTACAAGTCACTGAAACAAAGTCCAGCCTCCTCTCCCGGCCTGGCAGGCTACAGAAGGACCGGGGATTTCTTTTCCACAGGAACCTCCCCTTCTCATGAGCTTTTCTTCTTCTGCTTGTTCGGCTGAGCAGCACAGATTTTGCTCAAACCTCCCCCACGTGTTTTCTCCACACTGGTGGCTGGAGATCTCTGTTCTCATTTCCTTTGAATTAAGATATGGGCTGCTTTCCCCTACCCCACTCCTGAAATCCTCCAAACTGACTCCAATCTGGAATAAACGTGTGTGAAGAAGAAAATGCTCTCTACGTAAGTCTGTCCCATTCTTTGTCACGCGGAGATACAATCTCCAGGGGAAGTACCGTGAGTAAAGCTTAGGGGTGTTCACCCCCATTTTACAAGTCCCCAATACAACTTTGAGTGCAGTCAGTCTGAGAGCCACCGTTGCAGAGAAAGGGGAGGGTTGTCAATATACCTCAGAGCTATTTTGCAGGCCTGGACTTGGACACCATTACTGTCCATCCAAGATGTCAGCAAAGGAGTGGGCAGGAAGTTGAAATTAATGAATTGTGGCCTTTATTCTTGCTGTGAAGCTAAGGTGAGATCTTCGATCATGAGGCAGTAGAAGGACACAGGAAGCGGCCCAAGCTGATCACCACGGAGCTGCACAATGAGGTCTACACAGTTGTCTGTCGATCAGCCCACAAGATGCCAATGAAGCTGGGGACGGTGAGATTGCAGAAGCAGTGGATTGATTGCATAGGTTCGTGATTGTGTGGGAGAGACATGTAGATGTCTTATCTTACAAGAGGACTTATTCGTAGTTTTGTGTGAATCCCTGAGCCCAAGGGCTGATTGAAAGGCCTAGAACCCAGCCTTTGGGTTCCCAATGTGATGCTTAGTTCTGGTCCGCATGGCCAGCACACCAGAGTGGATTTCCATGCATTTAGCTCACTTGTGGCTGAATGCTGTCACTTTGAACCTCTGTTGACATCCTCATTCTGTCCCCATGTGCTAGGCAACTTTAGTGGGTTGGATATCCTGGAGAGATAAAGGTCCTTTAAGAAACAGCCTGATATTCTCTCTACAAATCTGCCCTCAAAAGACATGAGTCTGCATATTTCATGTGGCCGAAGTAATTCTAAGACAGGAGGAGGGTTCCTGATTGCCTTTCTTTCAAGGAAAAGAAAAACTTTTGATTTTAACCACGACTCAGGGAACTGAGCGGAAGAGGGGGCGGAAAGATTGTGAGAGCCGTGGTGGGGGAGACTGTCCGGAGGCATGGCACCCATCAGTAACAACACACTTGGGTAAGGAAGACCCAGATGAGTACTAAGATAAAGGATCCCTTGCCACAAGGACTAATACAGACAGCCCACGAAGGAGGATATACAACTGATCAGGGATGGGGAAGGGGGGAATTGGGGAAGTCGGGATAACAACGCATGGTTTGCCCACTAAATAATGTAACTCATTATGGACAATAAATATATATTTAAAAAAAAATTAAAAAAAAAACAAAGATAAGATGGACAGTTTCCCCAAATGAGATCTGTAATTAAAATATGTAGGGCTGGAGAGATGGCCCAGCAGTTAAGGCCCTCGCCTGCAAAGCCTAAAGTCCGGAGTTTGGTTCCCCCATTCCCATGCAAGCCAGATGCACAAAGTGAAGCGTGCATCTGGAGTTCGTTTGCAGTGGCCAGAGGCCTGGCGCACCCATTCTCATTTTCTCTCTCTTTATCCTGCTTGCAAATAAATAGTAAATAAATGAAAAATTAAATAAATAAAATACTTAGGAAGCTGGACATAGCCCTATACACATCTCCTGGGAATTTACAGGTTTTTTATGTAAAGATCATGTGACATGCATGTCATAAAAAATAAACAGATGTTCAATCAATCATGGGGTTGCATTCGATGCAATCATGGGGTGCATGGTGATGCAGCCTTTCCCTCACAAATGCACAGATGAGGAGGCTGGGTTCTAGGAAGTCAGGTGAGACCCAGGTCAACAGTGGATTCACTGGGAGGAAAAAGCTCCAGACACTTCTTTGGAGACACCGAGAGAGGGAGAGCCAGTGCGGGATGGGTTTAGGGAGCAGTTATCCTGAAAGGGTGTCCCATGGTCCAGTCCACTGGTCACCCCACCACAAAACAGGAGTCATGAGCGAGCTAAACCCAAGCAAGGACTCTCCCCTCAGCTTCTGCCAAGATGAACTCTTATCGGCTGCAGAAAAAGCCACTGTAGAGACCCAGAATGCACGTGTTGAACACAGGGGAAAATCCATGCAGCAGAACAAGAGGAGTTCAAATCACATTCAGGCTGATGTGAGTGGCTCCATGAAAGGACCGTGGACGTGGGCTGGGGTAAAGCGAGCTCTGATCAGTCTCCAGGACCAAACAAACCAAAGGACAAAACTAAGCCCAGAGCAGGACTTCCCCTAGCGCCTGGCTGGCCTGGGGGACTGGCTTCAGGCCAGGGCCAGGAGTCTGTGGCCAGCCTCCTGGACATTCTGCCCAAGGGAGGCAGAACCCTACAGGGCTGGCAGTGAGGTACAGGCGTCCACGCGGAATAATGCACCTTGTGCAGGTGTGGGAGCTGCCGGCCTGGGCTTGGGTTGCTCCCTAGGGCTGAGACAGTGACAGCTCCTCAAGAAGAGTCACCTGAAACCTGGACCTAGCGCGCCATCTAGTGCTCACGCGTGGATGTGACTCGTCGCTTGCAGTCATGAAGTGACCAGCAGCTTGCCTAGAATTTCAGAGAGATCTAAACTGATGGCTGAAAGAAACACTGGATTATTCATTGCATAAGATGACGTCGCATGCCAACAGCCATCAGGAGTTTTCTGGAAACTATGATCTTAAGGTAATATGCCCCAAAATAAAACCAGCTAGGGAATGATCAGTGTGAAGTGTGCCTGTGACATTCATGTTTCTCTTGTAAAATAGAAAAATGGCTAAAACACTTACTTATTTTTAAAAGAAATAGCTAAAGGTTTGTTTTAAAACTGCTCACTTAAGTCTCCGGGTGTCATAAGGCCCTGAGATGAGCAGCTGTCTGGAAAGGCAGAATTAAGTAACTAACAGCTATTTTGGCTTCTGTATAATGCTTACACTACAGGAATGTGGAAAGACAAGAATAACTAAACGCCGGATACATCTACTCGGCCTTGGTCTCAGTTCCATTTATCTGGCTTTTGTAACTTGCTTACGCAGACCCTAACCCTTGGACTGGAAATTCCCCAAACTTGTTTACTCTGGCCTATAAAAAGGTTTGAGTGTCTGCATTCTGGGCCGCCGGTCCCAGTTCTCTAAGTAACTGGTTGACTGTGGTCCGGGTTCAAACCTGCTTGAATAAAATGACCCTTGCTTTTGCTCTGACTTGAGTCTCTGGTGGTTTGTCTTGGGGAATCTTGGACCTTACAATCAGGATGAGAATTTACAACACCTGCTTTAAGGAAACTCAACGAGCTTCAAGAAGACACAGGGACGTGACTCAATACGTCAATGAAGACACTTAGCAAAGAGACCCTTGAGCTGAGCAGAGATGCTAAGCAAATTAAAGATGGAACAGAAAGCATGTACAGTAGGAAGCAGAGAAAGCAAACATGGGCTATTGGAAAGTATACACTGAGAGGAGACAAGGAGGAAGAAAGGAAGGAAGAAACATCCTGGAGATGTGATGGAGACTGAGGTTCAAGAAGGGCTGAAGAAACCACAGGCGCGGAGCTGTGGTGTCTGTTAAGTGTTAATCTCGCTGACAGGCTTCTGCTCAGGAGCTTAAAGAGGCTCACGTGGGCCACAGTTACAGGGCACCTACCAATCGATCATTGATTGGCCCCATGCGTGTCAGGTTGGTGGTAAGGTAACATATTGTGACAGATTTTGTGACTGCTCACCTGAGGGCCAGGAAGTGGAAGTGTGAGAGAGAAGGCAGCTAGCTGGGTTCCCTTGATCTCCTTCATTGATTTACTCCCCATCTCTTAAAGCTCCACCACTCCCTACGGCACAGTGCTTTGCGGGGGGGGGGGGGGCATAAGGTTCCAGCTGTACCCAAATCTGATACAAGAAATGATAACGAGAACTAATTAAATCTAGAGAAGGATACAAATATCCAGAAACAGGAGAGCCAATGGTCGCCAGTCAGAGTTAACTGTCTCAAGAAGTATTAAAATTAAATTCTTGATTGCCCACCATGAGGCTTTCCACCTCAACCACATCTGCCAGGACCCAGGAGAAATTGCACAGGAAGTGACATCATGAATACTGCACTTACTGCTAGCCTGACACCCAGTCCCAGAGTGATAGTGACAGACACTTAGAATAATCAAAACCTATGCGAGCGGAAATCCAGAGGCTACGAAAAGGGCAACACTAAAACACACTGCCAACATGCCTTCCATGGCTCAGGGACCTTAGCAGAAGAAGGGGCAGAAAGACAGAAAGAGCCAGAGAGTGGGTAGGAATACCTTCATGACCCCACAATGACTATAACACCACTGAGGATGGCCCCCAGGCTTCCAGGAGTCGGGGTGAGGGGAGAAGATACTCAAGACAGGAAACAAAGAAAGTAACACATGAAGGTGCGTTATTTCCTCTGAGACTAGATTGATTTTCAGAAGCCAGAACAAAGTGCAGTGAGATTTTCAGTGACAAAGGCAAAAGGCTGCCAACCAAGACTACTGGATGGACCCAGCCTAGCAATCCTTCAGGGAGATGGGAGGAATAAAAACGCCCCCAGAAAAACAAAACAGGAGCGGATATGTGTCTCCACCACACTTTCTCCCCAGGGGAATTTTTCCAGTTGAAAGAAAGAGACATCAACAGCGTCAGGGGGTCCAAAGCTCACTGACAACAGTAACTAGAGGAAATTCAGAATGTTTCTATATAGTCAATAAGGCTCATAAATCACTCACGTCTTTACTATGAAGCTTAAATCGGTTAAAAAGAATGTATGTTAAGGTACAGTAATACAGGCTGATGCCAAGTGGTACAAACAAAATTCAAAATACAAAAAAAAATCAACATTTAGGAAAAGATCAAGTTTAGAGGTTCTTGTATTATATTTTTCTTTGTTTTTCCTTATCTTTACCATCATATTCAGTTGCTACAACTTCAAAATAGCTTGCTACAAATCATAACAGTATTTTTAAATATCTCATGGGAAGCATAAATGAAAAATCTATAATACTCAATTAACAAGGAATTAAAATACGCCACTACTGTAAACCACTTAACTACATGAAAGAATTTGAAAGGAGAAAAATACAGAAAGGCATTACTGTAAAACTAGAATGGTTGTAACCTAACCTATTTATAGTTGCTATGAATGTAAACAGCTTAAGTTCCCTAAGCAGCATAGTTGACTGAATGAATTTTTAAATAACCCAACAATATGCAAGGTCATCATATACCAAAAGGCAAGAACGTGTAACAGTAATAAATATGTAACCAAAATCAGAATTCAAAGTTATAAAAACAAGGATTAACAGACTTAACAGAAGGCATGGATACCAGTACAATAGCAGTAGAGGACGTGAACATCCTACCTATTATAAATCATGTTCTCAAAGCATGGTTATAAGAAGAAACATCCGAGTTAAACTCTACACCAAACAGACTTAATAGAAATCGACGGAACATTCTATCCAACTACTCACAGGCTACACATTCTTCTCATGAGGTACTAAGGGATAATATATGAAAAAAACAAGTCTCAACAAATATTTTAAGGTGAATTCACAATGAGTCTGTTTCCTTCCACTGTGGGGAGGAATGGGAGTGCACGCAGAGGTCACACTGACAGTTAGAATGGGGGACGGATGTGACTGAATGTAAAACAGCCTTGTACTCCGAAACCATGCGTGCAGCTTTATGTGGACTTATGAGACAGAATTCCCTACATTTGGACCAAAGCAAAGGCCTCAGATCTGTTTATAGCTTGCTTTTTGTTTTTCATTTTATATTTGCGAGAAAGCCATGATGAATGACTTCTAGGTATTCCATTCCTTATTAATGCAGCATTAAAAGCAACCCATACTTGCGCCTGGCACGGTGCCACACGCCTAGGATCACAGCCCTGGGGAGTCAGAGGACAGGACGACTGTGACTCTGATGACAGCACAGGAGAGATTCTGCCGCAAAAACAAACAAGACCATTCATTCTGCATCCCTGGGATACTTTGTCCTTTCCTGGGGTGGAGGTAGAGTGCTGGGTGTTGAAACCCGGGCCTTAGGCATGCTAATTAAGTGTTCTACAACTAAATTACAACCCAAGTCCTGGTGTTTAAATGATATTAATGATATTTTAAATGTCATATATATATATACATATATATATATACTTGAAGGATTCTGGTCCATCAGAAAATTTTATTTTCTAAACTTTGGTATTTAATCTTATGCAAGAAAAGTCTTTAGCCCTAAGAAAAGTAATCTCAATGCATAGAATTTTCTTTTTCTGTTTTGATTTATTGAAATTCTAGGTTAGCATACAAAGTAATGGGTTTCATGAGGGCATCTTTAAAAATGTGTCACTCTATTTTGTACCCATTTGTCCTCCTGCCCTCCCTTGTACTCCTCTTCCTCCCAGTCTGGCCTCCTGTCTTCCTCCAGTTAGTCCCAGTTTCTGCTTTTTTATTACATGTATTTACTACATGCATTTCACGTTCCCTCGAATACCCACGTCCCGTGAGATCTCTGCCCTCTCATGATCCCTTGTCTAATTTCGTGGCCTACACACATACTAGATAAGCATCACCCACATATAAACTAATTTTAAATCTAGATTCCTCATGAGACAAAACAACAGGCCCAGCTCAAAGCCTCAGTAGCGCTAAGTTGAAAGGAGCCCAGGTGCACAGTGGCAAGAGAGAGGGAGAGGAGAAACTCCCGTCAGGAGAAAGGCAAGCAGAGACGAGAGGCTATTCTCTCCGATGAGAACTGTGCATGCGAGCACTCTATTAGCCTAAGAAATAACAGTACAGCAATTACCTCTGCAAGTTCCTCTGTTTTCAGGTAATCCAACTTGCGGTTCATTTCAGAACTGAGACAGAACAGAGAAGGATATCAAGTGATTTCAATAACTCTAGCAAGATGGCAACTTACGTAGCAATTCAACTCCAGTGCAATTGCTAGTTCTATGGGGTGTGTGAGGTTTCAAAAGATGTGAAGTATTTCATAGATTTAATTTCACCTTTTGGCCAGTTATTACCTGAATTTTGATAGTAACAGAATTCTCCTTTTGAGGAAAGTGTTCTTGAATATGTCTACATGTTATATATACCTTCAGCATTTAGTATTGGAATTTTAGAAATTATGTCATCTAAAAATATTTAGTGGTTTATTGTTTTTTTAAAAACCCTACCAGGAATTATTTACGAGTAAACCAATAATGTTTTTACCCTTCAAAGTAGTGTGGAACCATCAGATCAAACTGTGAATGTTGGACGCCTTTGGCATGTATATCTGGCGTACATGAATATATTTATGGATTTATATTTTAAAGAAAGGAGACAAAGGCCAGCATGTCTAGGAAAGTACAACTTAATGCTGTGGGTGGGAGAGGCCATGAAAACAGTTATCAGCAGAAACAGACCTGCGGGCTGTCTGTATGCATGTAAGTGGCAGATTACAGGATGTTCTTTATATGCTAGATGAAGGCTGGATGAGAATTCCTCATCAACCTCGCCTGAACAATAGTATGTATTAACCATTCTAGTCTTAGAAAAACTCTTCTAAAACCCCAGCCTAAGCCAACCTCTTGCCAAACATGCCCAAGTTAACAGGACCACGAAGAAAAAGGATGGGGCTGGACAGAAGGCTCAGCGGTTAAAGGTACAAGCTTGCAAAGCCCTGCTGGCCCAGGTTCAATTTCCCAGGACCCATGAAATCCAGATGCACAAAGGGACGAATTCACATTTGTCTGGAGTTCATTTACAGGTAAGAGTGTCCATATTCATTTTCTCTCTCTTTCTCTCTCTCTCTCTAGATGGATGGATAGATAGATAGATAGATAGATAGATAGATAGATAGATAGATAGATAGATAGATAGATAGATAGATAGATAGATAGATTGATATCTCGTAGGTAAATAAATAAAATATTTTTAAAGAAAAAGGGACCCAGCAAATAAACAGTATTAGAGGCTAAAAGCAAAGCAGTGTCAGACAATAAACAATTTAAATTATTTCCTGACATGAGGATTCAGCAAGAACTGCAAAGCTCACTGGCAGCTTTGATTTCATCTACACTGATGGCTCAGATGGTAAGTTTCCCTCCTCTCTTTTGACTTGGTTTTAATTTCCAACTTCATTTAATTAGTATCTGGCAGCTGTTGGGGCATTCAAAATCTCCCAAGGATGGCATACTGCGTTTCATCCATAACCTGAGGATACAGGCCTTTGGAGTGAATCAGGAATTATATGTCCTGAAAGGCTGTTCCACCGTGAAAGAAAATAGAGACATCCCTCCAGAAGATGTTTCCAGTGCACCTGGCCAGCACAGCATGCCTCGCCTAGCTGAGACCTTTGAAATCTGCATCAAAGCACATGCAACACAGAGGAAGCTCTTCCAGCTTCTGGGGAGAGACCTTCCTTCCAGATGAAGGGCAGTGCAGAAGTGAAGTCGGGAATGCCAGAGAAAGCACGCCCTGCCCAGCTCCAGGACACAAAGGACAGGCCAGTTTCTGATGGACTCTGTGTTCCAGTCTAAACTAGTTCTAAACTCTAACTAAAGGGCAACAATGGCCCATCGGTGGTAGATCTGTTTGTCACCAGAAAACCTCTGTCGGAGGCAATTCTGCAGAAATGCCTCCTGCTCTAGGACAGTCTCCAACAGAGTCCTTGTCTCTTAGGAACCTGTGACAGCCGGTGACAGTTTATAGTGAGGGTAAAGCTTGTCAGCCATCCTTAGATTTTCAAACTTCATTTTCATCTCAGCAGTTTCGTTTCACCTTGCTCTAACTTAAAACCACTTTCAAAGGGGGGCTGGCAAGATGGCATAAGAGTTACGGTGTTTGCATGCAATTCAGCCCACGCAGAGCAATGCCAACTGGCAATGCCTCTGCGGTGCCTACAAGCCAACAATGGGAGGCAGAGCAGAAAACTCCTGAGATTGTGGGCCAGCTCGTCTGGGATTTGTTTGCAGTCTGTCCATTGCTTTTTGGCAGCAAGAGATCGATCTCAAAGGTGAAGCAGCGCCTCGAGATCGTCCTCTGACCTCCACACAAACATACACAAGTTATTTTAACACTTAAAGCATTACAATTTATTTTTGTACTCATTTTACAAATAGGCCATTAGGTTAACATACACCATTTAAAATTTGTTTGTAGGGGCTGAGGAAATGACTCCTTCTGCACACACATGAGGACCTGGGTTTGACCCCCAGAACCATGTAAAACTCCAGGCATGGCTACACATGTCTGTCTGTAATTCCAGAGCCTCCAAGGGAGGCTCCCTGAGGCTCCCTGGTCAGGCATTCTCACGGAAATTTGGAAATTTGGTGAGCTCCAGGCTCAGCAGGGTATGCTGTCCCAGGGAAATAAGATGGGAAAATGATAGAGGGTGTCTTCCTCAGGCCTCCACACCTGTGCACACACACACATACACACCACAAAACTTGTTCGTGAACACGAGTGCACACAGGCAGGCACACGGGCATGCACAAGAGTCTCCCCTCAAGTCTATGAGCCTAATAAACCCATTCCTCCACAAGCTGATTTTGTTTGGGTTCTTTCTGCACAGGGACAGAGTAAGTTAACTACAACAGCTTTGGTACCAGGATGTGGGGTCCTATTGCTGCTAACAGTTCTGGTCAGAGCTGAAAAACCTGAATGAAGTAAGAACTATGGACTATGATGTTTGGCTTATGAGGGTGAGAAAGGACTTTGTCAGGACTGTGCCAGAAGCAGTTTATATGAGAGGCTTGCTGCGTTCTGCCTGCCTGTGTCCTGGGAACCTGTGCAGGGTTGTTTTATGTAAAGATGTGAGCAGATGGAGATGGCACAGAAAGATCTTTGGGCTGAAACTTCTGCGCATTCAGCTGCAATTGTTTGAGAAATGACAACCACTGAGACTAGGCCAGGTGATCTGCATTGGAACAGGAAGAATGCAGATTTTTGGAAGGGGCCTGAATGCTTTGCTCCCCCCTGGATTAACAAGTTGGTAGCCCACCTGGTTCTGTGGAGTATAACAAATGCAAGAACTGAGGTCATTGGATTTGCAACACAGTTTTGTGTTTGAAAAATGGCCATTGGCAATGTGAAGCAGGTGTGCTAGATTGCCTGCGTGGAGGCCGATGGAGCCATGAGAATGAACTGTGGGTTACAATGGAGACCCAATGAATTCCAGGACTATGGATGGCTGCCAGCACTGGAAGTTTTCCCGACTGAGTAGCCAAATTGGAGCAGCAGAATCAAATCTCCAAGAGACTGATTAGAATTATTGAACTTGGAGTTAGAGACTGATGGTGCCCTGCTTGTTTTAAATCTTGTATTGGTTAAATCTGTTCTTGCCATACCTCATGTTTTGCAGTGTGAATGTTCTGTGCCATTACGGGTTTATTTTTTGGTATTATGGCTCAGTTGAAAGCTATGGGGACTTAAGAGTTGAGCTGAACACATTGTATTTATATCATGTATGATTATTAGTTTGTTGGGGCCATGGGTGGACTGTCATGGTTTGATCCAGGTGTCCCCCACAAACAAAATAATGTGTTCTCAATGATCCATCCTCAGCTGATGGCAATTTGGGTTTTACAACCTCACTAGATCTGTGTTGTTGGGGGTGGGCTTATGGGGGTTATAGCCAGCTTCCCTTGCCAGTATTTGGCACACCGTCCTGCAGCTCTTTGCAGTGCTGTGGCGGAGGTGATGTCCACCCCTCTGCTCATGCCATCGTTTTCCCTGCCAGGATGGAGTCTCCCCTCAAATCCATAAGCCAAATAAACCCATTCCTCCACAAGCCGCTTTTGTTTGGGTTCTTTCTGCATAGCAATTAGAATGCTGACTGCATCAAAGACTAATATAAAACATACTAAATGAGATGCAGAAAATAAATGCTAAGTCTTACTTAATATCCCAGCAGTAAAATAATACCATGTCTTCCAATAACTTAATTAATAATAATAGCCTCTTGTATTAGTCATTCTCCTGTTTAAGTATTTCTTAAGGTACCTCATCTTATTCTTCGCCTTCAACTTTCACGTAGATTCCTTCTTAGCCACACTAAATTTCATATAGGCGAGAACATGCACCCTTCCTCCACACATTACCAGGAGAGGAACATTAGGATGATTAAGGAAGAAAAGAGGAAATAAATTCTGATTCCTAGAAAAGTGGGCGATGACAAGGAAAGTGTCTTATGAATAGTGGAATCCATACAAAATGGAAGAAACAAGTATATAGGAATGTTCCCTAGAGCCGTGCCTACTGCCACAAGGAGCAAAACAATGAATAGAGTTACGATCTGATCAACCACAGTGGCACATTAAAGAATCCCTAACGGTCAGCTGTAGAGGTGGCACAGAGATATCCTGTCCTAGTAGAAGCCAGGGATGTAGAGATAGTTAGCGTAGAAAACATCTTACATGATGACTAAAAATAGCAGCTTTCGGTGATCATCAGAACATGCTGATAAGTAGACTTACATATGTATTCACGTACTCTACCTGGATGACAGTAGTATTTCTCACTAAAAATAAGTAAATTGGCATTCCAGCACTTCTCAAAAGACAGGTACTTGTAATAGTTTAGAAAAATCAGGTTTCTGAGCATCGACAACAAGATCATCCCAGCAATCGATCTCGCTGTGGGTTGTCCTTTAAAGTCTCTCTTACTAAACACCCCCCACCCCCAACCTTTTTCATACAAAGCTCTTTTGTGGCTTCAACGCTGAAATTAAGAGGAACACTATATTACAAATATCAAAAGCTAAACTTTTGTGGGAACTGAAATTCCTATATGGGACATATTTCTGTTCCCACGCCTCAGCATCAGTAGGACTCAGGGTCTTCTCTTTACTGGCTTCTCTTCACTGCCTCCTATGGCAACTCACCCCCTCCCACAGCTCAGTCACCAGGTGGCATTCAGGATCCCAACAGGCAACAGGTGACACACTCAGCCTGGGGTAATTTATCTAAGAAGCAGGTGGGCTATGAGGGACCTTCACATGTTAGGGCCCTACCTAGGCAGGGCAAAGGAGGAGCCTTCCCTCTCCTGGACACGTTGGACTGGGAGAGAGTAACAACCACAACAAACATCAGGGCTGTGCGGAGAATCACCTGGTTTGAACCAATGATACAAACAGAATGATGCAGCTTCTAAAGATGAAAGAAATGCATCTGACCACACTCCTTCACTCCTACTGATAATTTGCTGAGGATTACTGGGGGAAATTCTCCAAGTGTAATCTATGGATCATATTACCAAAATGACATTGACAGGCAAATATGTTCTTTCAGACCTTGTTGAATATATTCTGAGCTTTGACCACAAACATCTGCCTACCCACCTGAGGCAGTCCCATGGGCACACCTCAGAGTCTTAGGACTTTTGTTTCGGCAAAAAACACCACCGTCTGTCTAGCTACCAATATGTTCTATTCTTGACTCCTGCTTTCTCTCTTCCAGATCCCATGTTGTGGATGACAATGTGCTGCTCTTAGCCTTGCTCAAGTCAACACCCTCCCCCTGTGGGTCACTATAATCTCCTAGTGCCTTGTGCCTCATTTAGCTCTCTGGAAGCTCTGCCTATGCTCCGGCCACAGTG
Source organism: Zapus hudsonius (assembly GCA_004024765.1). Taxonomy (NCBI): domain Eukaryota; kingdom Metazoa; phylum Chordata; class Mammalia; order Rodentia; family Dipodidae; genus Zapus; species Zapus hudsonius. The sequence continues at coordinate 5,339 of PVHP010025281.1, read as the reverse complement.
GCCTTCTTTGGTTTTGCAGATTCCCATGCTCCTTGGCACAGGCTGTCTTCTCCTCGGGAACACGTTTCTCTGTCTCTCTTGTGTGGATAGCTCCCGTTCATGCTTCCAAGTCCCTAATCATTCTTCCTCAGAGCCACGTTCCCCAGTCAATCAAGCCAGGTCAGGTCTTGATGGGAAGAGCCCATTTGTAATTTCTTAAATTTTCATTTAGTTATTTGCAGAGAGATAGGAAAGACAGACAGGGAGAATGGGCACACCAGGGCCTCTAGCCACTGCAAATGAACTCCAGCTACATGTGCCACTCTATGCATCTGGCTGTACGTGGGTACTGGGGAATGGAACCTGGGTCCTTAGGCTTTGTAGGCAAGTGCCCTTAACTGCTGAGCCATCTCTCCAGCGCCACAATTTGTATTTTTTTCACTATGATAACCCTAGCTCCAAGCACAATGCCCGTATAGCTCATTGTCTTTTCATATAAAAAACTTTAGTCTCAGGATCCCTTTACAATTTTGAAAATGATTGAGGATCACATGAAATTCTTTGCTTATATGAGTTACATCTATTACTTTCTATGTAGGAGAATAAAGCAGAAAAAATAAATATGCACTTACTAATTTTAAACAATAAGAAAAATATTTTATAGCAAGACAAATACCCTTCTTAAATGAAGAAGTATTGCTTTGGGGCTAGGGGCCTAATTCAGTGGTCAAGGATTGTCGAACTTGCATAAAGCTTTGCTGTGGTTTCTAACACTGAAAACCAAAAGAGTGATGAGAAAATAATGCCAGTGTTTCAGTTTCAGAAGTCTCCTCTCTGAGCCTTAATAAGGTTGAATATCTTGGCTTTCGATCTGTTGAAATATGTAGCCTTGAAATATATTTTTAAATGACCCAGACATTACATATGAAAAACATTTTTCATATATGTATGAAGTATTTCAATTATCTTTTCACTTAATTTTGAACATTTTACATGAATAGTTCTATGATATGAAGCAAGTTAAGAAGCAACTGCTTTATCAATAGGCAGTGCCAGAGTGATTTTTGAAACAAACAAGCAAACATCGTAAGAATGTTAATGTGTAACTAATGTCTGCGAAGCACAGGGAAGATCTTGACACACCAGGGCTAGGTTACTCAGCCTCCACGCTGTTTGTCTGCTGTGCATCACAGATGACAGACAGGGTGGAGGGCTTCCTGCATCAGGACCTCAATGCCTATCCAACTTCAAAAATGAGCCACGTGGGTCACTTCATATAGTGATGTGTGGATTACAGATGCTTTTTCCTTGCCTGTACATTGTGTGTCAAATGGTATGTGTTCTTTTGGTTTACAGTTAAGTGGTGGGGAGGATGCCAGGCTATTTTTAGTCTTTCTCTGGGTAACACATGATACCAGAAGAGTAGCGAAAACTCATGGAGCCCTTGGGAAAAATGCTTTTATCTCAAATTTCATTTCTTGTCAAGTCATTAAGAAATATAAAGAATTACCACCATAAAACTAAGAAATGGGCACCCTACAGCAACAACACACTTGAGCCAGGAGGTCCGGGCTGAGTACTAGGCTATCCAGGACCCCCTACCACAAAGACTGATCCAGATGGTACACAGAGGAGGATATCCAGCTGATTGGGGATGGGGAGGGAGGCATTGGGGAGTTGGGGATAACAACTCATTGTTTGCCCACTGAATAATGTAACACATTATGGACTATATATATATATTTTAAAAAACTAAGAAATGTTCCCTTCAAGGACACGTTAAGATGTATTTAGCCAGGTAAGAGAGAAAACAGCAAGTCAGGAACTAAATAAGAGAGAAGTTAAATGTTTGTGACTAACTAGGTCATCTTCTACGATGGGATGTTGTATGCTTCAGATAATATAGTAGCCCAGTTATTCAACTCAAGTACAAATGATAGATCCTGGGACAGGTAAACCATGGTACTTATCTCCCTTGCTTTGAAAATGTGTGTGAGCACTAGTGTAATTGTGAGAAAGGTGGAGCCCAGAGTCACATAAGCAATGCCTCTCATTACACACTCAGACAATTACCAGACTTTGAGTAAAGTTCTAGTGAGATGAAAACCCATTAATTATGTATCTAAACGGTCTCTTTTCATAGAATATCAGCATCATGTGTGGAGATACTCTTAATTAGAATAGCCTGGCCATTCATCAATGAAGTAGAATGTTCCACAGGTAGGGTTGATTCTTATGCCTATTCTTTTTAAAATATATATATTGATAATGTTACTATACAAACATACTGCCTAACGGTCATGTTCCCATCAGGTTACACTCGTGTTCCCTCCACCCTGTTCCACTCCACCGAGGGCCGTCTTCAGTGGAGTTACTGGTGTTCACTGCGGGGTCATGAATGCACCAATCATTCTGTGGGGGGGGACAATGTCTCAGAGTATACTTTCCCGCCCCATGGCTCTTACAATCTTCCACAATGTTCTCTGAGCCTTGGAGGGTGTGTTCTAAGTCTCCTTTCGTGTTGAGCTCAGCTCGAAGTAGTTTCTTCTGCTCTGATAAGCCTTGAGTCTTCCAGTGTGTCTCCCTGGAGAAGGTCCTCGGGGAGCAGTGAGAGCAGCACTCGTGTTTAACCCATCACGTCCTCTGCAGTGTCCCCTGGGCCCTGGCAGGTGTGGCTTGTCCAGTGCTAGGCAGTCCAGTGCTTTTTTGGTTGTACTGATGGGTCTAGGGTCTCCCTGGTATTTTCTGCCACCTGTTACATCTATTCTTGATGCAAAATGACTCATGTTTTCTCTTCAGCAAGCCACTTATTTTATTGCAGTGAGGACATCACAAGAGACCTTCCAAAAATAGCTTTCCATGACACTTAATCTGATGTTTTTGCCATTTATATGATCCTTCATTTGTAATTTTTCAGCCATTGCCTTCTGTTATCAGGCCCCATCAAAACAACTTGAGATATTAATGAAACATTAAATTTTATACTTCTTGAAAAACAAAACATTGCATTTTCACAATTATATGCATTCTCATCCGTGTCTATGAGACGCGTCTTAAATTTCATAAAAAAGCAAAGTGTACTGCATTTGAAGCCTTCTCATGAAGCTATCAAGGTTGTCTGTTTACTTTGGATGTTCACATTTTATTTTGCTCTAACCTATATATGTTGGAGGAACATAACAGAATATGTTAAACTTAGGAGTTTGTTACCACAAGAAAAAAACTGTTTAGACCCTTATGAAAGGTGTTAGATTAAAAGTTTATAGACAAATAAAGCCCTCGGTTTGGAACCACCTTCTTTGAAGATCTTTTTTAATACTCCAATGCAAAGCTTACTCTAAGTGTTCCTGCAGCCTTCCAAGCCTATGGGGGGGGGGAAAATGCACAAGAGCAGCAAATGTGATTTCAAATGCTGTCAAAATTCATTTGGAAAATTACAGTAAATTAAGATATAACAGATTTCTGAACAAAAGAAAGCCCTGCCTAATAACAGTGATGCCTGGCCAGGCGTGGCAGTGAAGTCTTATGACCCCAGCTGCTTGGGACAGGCTAATACAGGAGGATGCAAGTTCAAGGCCCCCCTGAGAAGCTCAGCGAGAGACCGTCTCAAAATAAAAAGCAAAACCCGCTGTGAGGATACAGCTCAGTGGTAGCACACTTGACTGCTATATGAGAGGCCTTTGGTTCAACGGCCAAGACTCCTCTCCAGGAAATGTGTTTATGACATGGGTTTCTCTTCAATTGCTCTGCACATGTTCTGCTATCCTTGTACCTGACGCTTGTGCGGTTCCCTGTCACAGATAAGCTGGCTCTAGGGTGTATGGGCACTCTCGGGTACTAGCTGTAAAAAAAAAAAAAAAAAACAGTGTCCCTGCGTCCTAACCTCCTCACATGACATTTTTAATTACAGAGTCCTTGTTCTCTACTTTAAAAAAAAGTTATCTTTATACAGTTCTTGTTCGTGGCCTGGAAGGTGTGTGTGTGTGTGTGTGTGTTTCTCTATAGACACAATTGGTTAATTGTGGAAAAATGCATAGGGAATGGGGCAAATGGCAAATGTATTTTGGTAATAAGGATTTGAATGACAGAAAAATGAATTTTAAATGTGAGAACATAAACTTTTAAGTATAAACAAAACACTGAACATTGTAAAGAAGAGAACAACAAAAAAAAATCTACTTTCTTTCAGTATTTTTAGCCAATAATTTCTCACCCCGGGACCAGTTCTCTCCGTTTGTTTTTTCCCTCCTCTGCCTGTGCCTCATCCCTTTCTTTCCTAGATTTCCCTGTCTGCTGAGGAGAAGGGTGCTTCATATTCCTCTCCTTTCTATGGAGGAGAATCAATTCCAGCTTTGGGTCTAGATTCCAACCAAATCTTTCCTAGGCAGCAGAGAAAGGACCTCATTTCCTAAGGACCACTAGTAAGCATTGCCCTCTGCGGTTATCAGGAGGTGTGAGGAGGGGCCCTTGGCCATAGATTTTCAGAGTTTGACTAACACAGCAACTTATCTTGAAAATGCACATAGAATTCATGGGTTCCTGTAAGAGGCAGGGTGTTTAATGAAGGGACAGGTGAGTGGGTAGAAAAGAACAGAGCTGGTTTTGTTTTCCAATAGGTGTGTGCAGAGACTGCTTCAAGGCCCTCCATCTCTCCCTGCCAGGCGCAGGGACCGATCTGGGTCATCATCCCCATCATCATGTGTCATGCCTGGCATTTCATATTGCTTCTTGAGGAAAGGTAGTGATGCTAGAGTTGCTCACGGTGCTACGACTCTTCAGAACCAGCCCTTATTCTTCTTCAATCTGGACTATTTGGCCTCTTCCGCTCCTCAGTTCCATTTGTGGTTTTTGAATGTATGTCCACCCGTAGACTTGGGTGTTTATTAAAGCTTGTCTCCAGACACCTGGCTGGAGGAGGTGTCATTGTGGAGTGAATCCTGGGGCCCAGCCCTAAGGTATGTTTGGGGGCAGATCTGAATTTCAGCCCAGAGGTGTTTGAGAGAAGTTTGAGCTCTGGGGAGTGTGTGGAGGGTCGATCCTGCTTGTTGATTTGGGGTGTTTGCTGTCTGATGTGATCTCTCTCTCTCTCTTTCTCTCTCTCTTTCTCTCTCTCTCTTTCTCTCTTGTTGATTTGGGGTGTTTGCTGTCTGATGTGATCTCTCTCTCTTTCTCTCTCTCTCTTTCTCTCTTGTTGATTTTGGGTGTTTGCTGTCTGATGTGATCTCTCTCTCTTTCTATCGCTCTCTCTTTCTCTCTCTCACTCTCTTTCTCGCTCTCTTTCTCTCTCTCTTTCTCTCTCTTTTTCTCTCTCTCTCTTTCTCTCTTGTTGATTTGGGGTGTTTGCTGTCTGATGTGATCTC
>PVHP010025280.1:0-25787 GCA_004024765.1 Zapus hudsonius | reverse complement strand
GTTTCCCCAGGGACAACAGTCAATGTGATTTGCTCCTGTAGCCATCCACATGTGAAGAGATCAGGCCCCACCCTGTCTCATGGGTGCCCAAGGAGTGGTTCCTAAAGTTTGGTCACCATGCTTTCAACATTAACAGAACAGAAAATGAATTCCAAATACCAATTCTTGGGCCTTCTCTGTAACTACAGGACCACAGCCTCTAGAGGGAAGCCACAGAATGGGATTGAACAAATTTTCCATGGATTCTGATACAGATTATAGTTCAAAGCCCCATCATATGCATTATCTGTAACATATTTTATGTATTGTTGACTTATATAATATATATAATTTATGTGTACTATCTTACTTTCTTGCTGTGATCAAATATCTGATGAGAAGCAACTTAAGAAAGGAAAGGGTTATTTTCTCTTACAGATCCAGAGGGATGAGTCTATTATGGTGGAAAAGACATTGCAAGCTGGCTGGTCATAGTAGCAGGCAGAAAGCAGAGAACAAACAAGAAGTGGGCTAGGCTATCTAACCTCAAAGCCCACTCTCCAGTGATCCAATAAATGCAGTAAAGCTCCCCCTACTAAGAAATCTACAACCTTTGCAAACAGCACCACCAGCTGCAGCCCCAGTGTCCCAAGAAGTGCTCAACACCAATTAGGCTTCTGTCCCAGTCAGCCACACGCCCCTGGGAATAATCTCTAAAACAGGCATAGTTTATAGGAGGAAAGGATTTAGTGAAGCTACGGACCCAGGTTCCATAACAGAGGCTGGCCTTCCACAAGTCCAAACAGAGTGAAAAACCCATTACCATACAACAGCAAACAGGCAGAGGACTGGGGAGAGAAATTTCTTCCCCTTTATATAGCCTTAGGGTGAGGTCTTGCAACCATTCCCCAGACATAATGGCTTCCCGAGTCTCTGGAATGTCCTTCCTGCACTGCCCACACAGGAAAGGATGTTTTTTCCAGCTCCTTTGAGCTTCCTTACATCCTGCCCCCTACTGAGAGGCTGCCTTCCTGTAAACATCTTCTGAGACCCACCCAAGATTACTAAAAAGGTCAAGTTGACAACAAAACCACCATCATAGCATCTAACATGCCCACCAAGGATCAGGGAACACTGTGGAAGAGGGTTTGGAGAGAATGTAAGAGCCAGGCGCTGAGGAAGAACAAAGAGGAAAACTTGATGTGGCAATATGTTGATAAAGTTCCAAATTTACATAAAACAAAATATCTCTGTTTTTCTGTTATCTTTAATGAACACTGACCACAAAACTTTATCAACCAAAATTGTGTCATAAAGGGATGAATACACATATCTTTTCTCCAAAGAATGAACATGAGATGAAGCCATCTACAGTTTTGTCTGGAATCTATCTGCATTTATCACTATCAACAGTCACCTGACCTCACTAACAAACACAGATAACATCATCCATCATACTCAGTGAGACAGTTTTCAGTGTCTCCCTATTACACATCCATCCCATATGCTATATTCTGTAGCTGGTTTTGAAGTGGAAGAATGCATGTAAGCAATGTTCCCAACTAGGTACCTCCATGCCTCTGAGGGATTGATAGAGAGACTTCTGAGTCCTCACAGCCTGAAAATTTGGGAAAATTGCCATTGTGTCCAGTGGGTGCATCAGGAACATTCGTTAGTAAAGGGACGCCAAAGTATTTTAACGAAGTAGATGCCTGTGGTGCATGAGGGAAGCAATTTGGAAACTTCTGATATTGCCATACATTTATGCTCAGACAGAAGCAAAGGTTCCAGAAAGATTCCACCACTCTGCTGACATGACCCTAATAAATGCAAAGTATATTTGACACACTTGGCAAATATTTGATTCTGAAGTGTGGCCCTTCTTTGCAGCCTGTGAAGGGATGTTCTAACCATCAGCATGATGCAGTCAGAGCTTCTCTTTCTCCACTCCCATCATAGACTAACAATCATCATAGCTTTGGACATGTTCCTTATAAGCCTTTACAGAGCACCATTTTTGGTTGGTTAAGAGTTCTCTGTTGCAAGTAATGCAAAGCAGGGCTTGCTAGAATACAGGAAGCACTGAATTTATTGAGAAGACAGTCTTGAGTCACGGCATTCAAGGCTGACTATATGAAGCAAACCTATGAGAACCAAGATTAAAACAGACCAGGAGAATGAACGAAACAATGGATAGTGGTGACACATGTGTATGAAGATGCCATGATGAAATTCATTAATTTGGATTTTCTTCCTTGAACAATAACAAAAATGAGAGAAGCTGATAGAGCATTGTTTTCCTTAGTTGACAGATGAGGAGATATGTGACTGACTGAAAACAAAATCACTTTCTTAACATTTCATTACCAATGGCACAGTACATATGGAACAGCATGGAGCCAGGGTGTCTGCATTTTTAAGGCACTCCTCTATCTTCTATCCCTTCACTCAATGAGAAAGCTTACCTCATTTCGTAAAAACTGAAAGACAATAAAGTACCAAGGTTGACATGGCTTACAAGACATTTCATTTAAACACAAATAGTCAAATTTTATTCATTTCTTAAAGTCAGATAATAGCAGGGCAATGTGTACTTTATTATTAATAAAAGAGACATCCTGAGACAAAGCTTATAGTGGCGACTTCTGCACTGCCTAGGGACTGATTCAAGAGGAATAATTTCTCTGATGGATGTCACTGCCATCAAGAGACATCTGTTGGTTAATAAGCAGCTGGCCTGAAATTGGCTTAGAAAATGCAGGGGTTTGATGAACACGGTCTAGAGGTTAGAATAGCAGACTGAGAGTCCACATTTCTGGGCTAGAGTCCCGGGTTTGTAACTGATACTTCTAGTTGCCTTGGCATGGAACTGAGCTTATATGACACTGAAACAATCTCCCAATTTGGGGGAAGGCAAATGACTAGAGGGGACAAGAAGAGTTCACACCAATTTGGCAATCCATAGAGAACGTCCTGCCCACTACTGAACTATGCACTCATCCGCTAATTTCAGGGGTAGCAATTTTCTGATGTATGGGAAATGTATCACTTGTGATTTTCTAAAATGCCAATTAACAGCTATTGCCTAAATCTAGCACATAATTCCTCTGTCCTAAAAATATGAAAATGCTATCATATTATAGCATAGATTTCACAAATGTCAGTATTATAAATACAAGAACCTTATTTCTGTATTTAAACAGAGATAGGTTTTCTTAAAGCCAAGTTTGAGTTTTCTGAAATACCAGGTCAAGTACTTGATCTTTATCATGAAGTAACTACTAATTATAAAATTATCTAACCCTCTCTTCCCCAGTTTCTCTAATTGTAAAATTGGCAATAACTTTTACCTAAAATAATGAATCTTTATAATGCAATGTTACACTAACTAGAGGGATAAAGAAATAGTATTATTTTTAGTATTACTGAGTCATTTTCATTCCTGACATTAAAGAAAATATTCCCAAATGTTTAAGATTCTAAATTATTTTTTTCATACATATCATGTGTGTATATAATATGCATTCATGTGTGTGTCCATATGTTTGAGCACATGTGTGTGGATGTACATTCACATATATGCACATGTATGAAGAGTATAGAGATTGATACTGATATCTTCCTCAACTGTTCTCCACTTTGTTTATTGAACAGGGTTTTCCAATGAACTGATTAAATGAGACATGCGATCTATCCAACAAGCTGTAATGATGCTCCTGTCTCCACATCCTAAGTAATAGAATTAGAGGCATGTGCAGCCTTATCCAGTATTTACACGGGCTCAGGGATTATATCTCATGACCTACTGAACCATCACTCCAGGCTCAGAAAGTTTAAACTTATTTTACTAGCAAAATTTTATATGAAATTAGTGAAAAAAATCAGTAAAAATAAAAAAGCAATATCAAATAAATAAGACAAATATTGGCATTAGAATACCAATTTCAAAAGCCAGATGGTATAGCTGAAAATTTTAGTATGTACATAGAGCTTTAAAAAGATCTTATTAATAGTAGATATTGATCAAATGATAAATGTTTTTAAGTAAAATTTCCTTAAAAGACTTGTGGTTACCAATATTTTCTCCCTAATATCAAGACAGGCATCTAGAAAAGTCCTGATATACTGACCACCTGATTAGATAACATATTTGCTAAGTATACTATACCAAAGTTATTTCATTTATTCTATAAATCCAATGTTTTGTCAATGGATGGATTTCTTCTGGTCTACAATATCTTGAGAGTAGTATTATTGACAATTCCATAGAATGTTCAAGTAATGAACTCAGCTTAATCCAACTAAATATAAATGAAATGCATATCTAAGTTCTGTGATGGTTAGTCTTGGTTGTCAACTTGTCAGGATTTAGGTTCACCTTGTATTGTATTCAGGTCCATGTTGCTGAGACAAACATCCAACCCAAGACAGTTTATGGGAAGAAGGGGGTTATTTCAGCTTACAAATCTAGAAGTTCCATCAATGGCAGAAGAAGCTGGCTCCCTTTCATAGGTCCAAGCAGAGAGAAACCACCAAACAGCCAGCAAACACCAAAAGCAAGCACAAACTGCCAGAGGTTAAACTGCTCTCCACACACCTTTGGGCTGGGATTCAGATCTGACCCCACTGGCATGCCCACCACCCCAGAAGATCTCTCTCTGTGTCTGTCTCTCTCTCCCTCTCCCTCTCCCTCTCTCTCTCTGTCTCTCTCTGTGTATATGTGTATACACACACACACACACACACACACACACACACACACACACACACACATATATATATATATATATATATATATATATATATATATATATATATGACTTCTGTCTCTCTCTCACTCTAAATAAATAAATACATAGTTTTTAAAGTTTACAGAAAGAAAAGAAATCAATGTTTATGAGTTCTACTGATGGAAACAGAAGCAAGAAAAGAAGAGAAGGTATGAAGACTGAGTATTAGGTGTGGTGGTTTGAATCAGGTGTCCCCACACAGACTTCTGTGTTCTGAATACTTGGTCTCTAGCTGATGGCAACTTGGGAGGTGGAACATTGCTGGAGCCGGTGTGGTCTTGGGGGTGGACCTTGAGTTTTATTAGCTCCCGACTTGCCAGCGTTAGCTCGGGTCACTCTCTTGCCCCTGTTTTCTACCTGCTGTGGCAGAAGTGATGTAATGATGCTTAGGTTTTGTTGTCAACTTGATCTTTTTAATTATCTCGGTTAGGTCTCTGAGGACGTTTACAGGAAGGCAGCCTCTCAGTAGGGGGAAGAATGTAAAGAAGCTCAAAGAAACTAGAAGTAAACATCCTTTCCTGTGTGGGCAGTGCAGGAAGGAAATTCCAGAGATTTGGGAAGCCATAAAGTCTGGGGAAGGATTTTAAGACCCCCACCCTAAGGCTATATAAAGGGGAAGAAATTCTCTCCTTGGCCCTCCTGCCTGTTTGCTATTGTGTTTGTGGTATAGGTGATGGGTTTCTCTCTGCTCAGACCTGTGAAAGAGGGCCAGCCTCTTTCGCTGTTATAGAACTTCCCCTCAATCTGTAGTTTCAATAAATACTTTCCTCCCCCAAATTGTGCTGGTTTGAACATTCATCCCAGTGGCGTGTGGCTGACTACGACAGATGTCTGTCTAGCCTGTGCTCATACCATGCTTTTCTCTGCCTTAGAGCTTTCTATCAAGAATATAAACCAAAATAAATCCTTTCCTCCCAATCATTTGGTTGGATGTTTTGTTCCAGAAATGACAAGACAGTAATTATAATGATAGGTGAAAATTGTTTGACCACCTACTGATGGCAATCCTGTCTTCCTCCACAACAGTAGAGTGAAGTTGATTATGTTTTCCTCACAGTTTCAGTTCACTTTGGGAGGAAATGAGAATAATGAAGTTCTAGAATAACTTTGTCTCTATCTCAGATGAACTTTCTTAGACCTTGAATGTTACAAAAACTGAAACGCAAGTTGATCTTAAACCAGATAATCCTACATAAAAAAGATATGTCACCTAAAACTTAGTGTTTTGTTATTTCTTATGTTAACAAAGTTCCTTATAATCAAGGGAGAAAATATTCATTTTTAATTTGCCAACTAGACAGAATCAACTTCTCTTTAATTTTCTGGTTCAATGCACATATCAGTTGCTTTTTTATTTTAATCTTAATCTTTTTCACAGTCACATTAAAAAGTCTATGAAAATGTATTGAAATGCATAAAACAGTCTTTAATATATGGGCAGAATTAATTTAGGTTTCAATTTAAGAACACAATTACATTAAGTCTAGCTTTAACAAGTACTGACAACACTAATATTATGACCTTAACTCTAACTCTAGTCTTAAAATTGAGGACATTTTCTTAAGTGCCATAGCTTTGTATCTAAAACAATAATAATAATAATAATAATAATAATAATAATAATAATAATGCATGTTTTTCTGCCAGACACCATCACATTTGGTTCCTAATTATAACACATAGTAGAAAGATAAGATTCATGGGTAGGATTTGAATAAAAATACCAAGTCAATTCATGGAGTGAGTTATGTATGTGTATGTATGTATGTATGTATGTATGTATGTATGTATGTATGTATGTATATATGTATGTATGTATCTCTATCTATCTATCTATCTATCTATCTATCTATCTATCTATTATCTATCCATCCATCCATCCATCCATCCATCTAGAATAATGGGGATTGGCTCCCTGGGCCCAATGTGTGCAAGGAAATTATTCTCCACTGAGCTATATCACCATCCCAGTTTAACTTTTATTCTGAGATAGAGGATCACTAATTTTCCAAATTGGCCTTGGACTCATGATGTATACTAGATAAGCCTCAAACTTGTCCTCTTATCTCAATCTCCTAAGTGCAGGGGTTGCACACCTTGAAATTCATGGGTTTAATATGCTAATAACTTAGCACTCAACAAATGAGAATTTAGTAAAGACTGTTTCCATCAGACTGCAGTCCTGGACTTCAGAATATGTCAGGTAGCCCTTAGCTCACTTTTTCCTTGTTAGCACGTGGCTGCCCTGAAGGAGTGAAGAATCTTTTCCACCACAGCAGTGACAATACTAAATGTGTTCTCTTAGATAACACATGTCAATGACAGGAACAGTAGTGAGGAGGTGGAAGGCAAGGAACATTCTGGAGAAACTTCCCTAAGGGAAAGAGCTCTAGGAACTGAGCTGGAGAGGGTTCATCCTAGTAAGAGGACACTGTGTGAGCAAAAGTCCAGAGGGATGTAAAATTTTGTATTTGGAGACTACCTTGTCCAAGGAAAATACAAAAGAAAAGCAAGCAACACAGGGGTCAAAATGTCACTGAGATGCAGAGGGAGAAATTTAAAACAGAATGAAGGATCATTAGGTTTTTGTTTGCTTCTGTAAGTTTTACTGTCACTTTGTCCTCAGTGAGAATATTAGGCTGTACCAGTATCTGCACCCCAGTTTTATCCCTTCTGTGCTCTGGCCATTTCCATCTTGGAGCAGTGGTTATGTGTGGTAACACTCCACACTTCCACTGAGAACTAATCCAGGCATGTTATACTTTAAAGGCAGGCTTCAAGGTTGAAGCAGCGTCCTCCCTCTTGTATCTGTAAAGTGGTCTCCATGTTTTCACATAATAGATGTGGGGATGAGTTCTCTAGGCTAAGGGGATGGACAATAGCCACCTAGCAAATACTATCAGTCAAGAGCTAGTCAGACTACGAATCAGACAGCACCTCAGTTATCTGCCCAGTTACGACACACAGCCCTTTATCAAATATGAAGGAAGGAATCTAAGGTTGAGTGCATTTGTTTAGAGAAAGTAAGCTGCATCCAGACATTACCTACACTATATGTGGAAATGGATGTATTCAATAGCATGAAGAAAGAACCTTGGAAAATACTGCCACCTAAAGAAAATCTGCAAAGAGGTTTATGATGAGGAGTCTCATCTCCTATTTACACTAGACGTTTCTGGTGAGGTATCGCATCTCTCCATTGTCCTCTGTGCATGCCCTCTCTTCTGAAAACATTTGACCCTCTTGATATCACCTCTGCATGCCCCCGCCAGAATACTCTGTCTGCCTTCTCAGCAAGAGATTTTACTGTGAAGTTTAGAAATATTTGAGGCCTGATTATGTAGTTTAGTAGTGGAATAGTTGACTAGCATCCTGAGGGTCCTGAGTTCAATCCCCAGTTCATGAGTGTGTGTGTGTGTGTGTGTATGTATGTATGTATGTATGTGCGCATACAAACACATGTATTTTGGTTCCAATTTTAACATTTAGTTCAGAGAAACATTGATTTATTTATAAAAATACTTAAAATAGTGACATGTTAAACCTGATACAGTCTATATTTTCTTTACTTAAAGCCCATGATCAATTTTGACTTTTATTATTTAGATTGTCATGCCTGCATTATCTAATATTGCATTAACTATAAATACACTTAAACTCTAATAAACAGAGGCAAGGCTAAAGCACTAATTTCTATCTCCCATTTTGTCTACTCATTGGTAAATGTGGAACAAAGCATCTATGAGAGCAAACTAAAGACAAAATGCACTGCAGTCATTCCAACGTGTGGAGAGTCATGAGCACACTGTTTCATCACCCTACTCCATGTTTGTGGGAAGTACCACCAATTTCCTGACATGAAAGCATGCATTACTATCTTTGTCACAAAAATGAATGATCAAAGAATCTAGAATTCCTATGCCCACTAACTTTAAGTCTTTAAAAACAACATACTGGTATATAATTACTGGTCATTCATCATGATTTCATACTTTTGACAACTTTACCTCTCTGGAGAAAAATTCGTATCATCTGTCTTAAAAATAAAATATATAGTGTTTGTGCATTTGGTGATAAAAAAATATACCTGGGAGTTGGAGAGGTCTCTCAGTGGTAAAAGGCTCTTGCTTGGAAAGCCTGGAGGCCCAGGTTTAACTCCTAAGTACCCATGTAAAGCTAGATGCACAAAGTGGTACCACATGTATCTGGAGTTGGTTTGCAGTGGCAAGAAGCCCTGTTGCTCATTCTCATTCTCTCTTATAAATAAATAAATGAACAAATAAAAATATAATTGATATGGATGTGTTTTGGGTACTGGGAGTGGAATCAGAGTTTGAGACATCCTAGGCAAGTGCTTTAGAAATGTGCGACATCCAAGTCCTGATTTTTAAATTCTAGGTAAATCCAGAAGGATACCTGATGCTTGATGGAAAATAAATCTTTTTTGTAATGAGCATGCTAATAAGTATGCTCTGGCTTTTAATGCATACTTTTATTTAACCAAAAAATAATATTTTTTATTATAACTATGACTTTAATATTTTTCCTTTTATGTAAATGCCTTGCTGTAATCCAGATGCAATGCTAATAGATCATAGTAGGCAAGGATATTTAAGAGGCACCTACCAGAATAAGAGCTTGTCTGTCAACGCACACCAGCTCTGAAATATTATTGTGATGAAATAATACTGTTCAATGGTTACTGACATTAAGTGCACAGTATTTAAGTTATTCACCTGGACGCATAACAGTGTGAATAAGTGTAATACATAAATGTGAACTATGCAAGGTCAAAGTCCTCCACAGAGACTGCAACGTAAGCATGTGATGGCGAGTCACCATAGGTGTGGAGAGTTTGCAGCCCTGCATTTTCCTAATAGCACTGATGCAGCTGATGTGCAGCTTTATGGAATTTTCTATAATCTCCTGAAAGATTTAACAGCAGGAATCAACTTGCTAAATTAATGGAAAATAGATCTCTTTGTGTAAATCTCAGGCAGGCTGCATTTACAAACATCAAGGTGTATAAAATGCAAAGTAAGGAAGAGTTGAAATCAGTAAACAGGTGTTCTTCAAGCGTTCGGTGATTATGCTTCTTGGCCTGGAGTATGTATATTTTTAGAGATGTCTAGTTGACTAATTTCCTTGCCCAATTGCTTGCCTCACTTTTAATGAATATTGCATTTCTCTGTGGAGGCAAAGTTCAAACCTCCCTCCCTTCCACTTTTCTGTTACATGGAATAGATCAAAGGGAAGCTTATGGCAAAAGCAGCCATAGTATTTTAGGGCTAGGGAGATGGATTTCTTAGCGGTTAAGGCACTTGCTTGAAAAGCCAGGTAAAGCCAGATGCATAAAGTGGCACATGCATCTGGAGTTCATTTGCAGTGACTGGAGGCCCTGGTGCACCCATTCTCATGCTCTCTCGCTCTCTCTCTCTCTCTCTCTCTCTCTCTCTCTCTCTCTCTCTCTTGAGTAATATATATATATATATATATAATTTATTAATTTATATATATATATATATATTATATATATATATATATTTATATATATTTATATATTTATATATATTTATATATATATATAATTTATATATATATATATAATTTATTAATTATATATATATATATAATTTAAATTTTTAAAAGGAGAATAATACTTTATAGACTATGGCCACCAAACTTTCCATCAGAGCAGTAAAGTTCCATGAGGAATTACCTCCTTTTGCGAGGCAATGAAAATCAAGGTGCCCTTCTTTCCCTCCACCCAGATATTGGCAAGTGACATTATAGATAATTTAATTTGTCTTATGAAGCATTGAAATTCTGGCACAAGTAGAGAGGATATTGGTTGTGCTGGAATTCTCTAATAACACACAGACATCTGTATGATTCTTGCTACTCTGGTTTGTAGCTACCCTAAATCTGGTGATCTTTCCAAATTGTCCTATCTGCCTTTTTCCAGTTCTTTAGGCTAATTTAAATTTTTCCAATATATTCATTTTTCTATCAAAATTTATCTCTTGCTTGCATTTATCAAACCTATTTCATCTATCTATGAAATCAGAGTGAGGATTCTTCAATTGACTATTTTGTAAAGACTGAGAAGATGTTTCACCATGAGAACTGTATGCAGCCTCACTAAACAGAACCCAATCACTTTCTTGCTCCACAGTTTACTGGTCATGATGCCATAACAAAAGCACAGTTACTTCCCAAGAAAACTACAACAGAGCTGGTCTTCTTCCCTCCCTACACAACTGACCAAAAAATTCTACAGATTGGCAGGATACTTACATAATTTTCTAACCCTCAATCTAAAAATAATCTGGGTTGGAGAGATGGATCAGGAGTCAAAGGTGCTTGTTAGCAAAGCCTGATTGTCCAGTTTCAATTCCCCAGGACCCATATGAAGCCAGATGCACAAAGTGACACATGTGGCTGGAGTTTGTTTGCAGTGCCTGGAGGCCCTGACATACCCATGCTTGCTCACTCGTTCTCTCTCTCTCTCCTATTTTTGTCTCTCTTTTTCAAATAAATATTTTAAATAAAATAAAAATAAATTATATTCTTTTCTCCTGTATATTTATTTTTCATGCAAAAATTCATATTTTTACCTGCTCAACACCTACATCAATGAGGCAGTCAGAAGCAATCAGGTGACTGAAATTCTTCACTTTGCCTTTAGATATTTTCACACACTCCCAATGTTCTCGGGTACAGAGAAGAAGGGTGGGACTGGAGAGGGAATTTCCAGAATATGCATCCCTACTCCTGTTTGCTCACTCAGTAGAAGCAGTCTGTCACCATCTATTTCCATCTATGCCAATAATGACAGTCTGACTGCCAGGACTTAGCAATCCTTAGCAATTACAATAATATGTATCTGGGAAATGTCTGAACCAAGAGACATGAGTTTTCTCAATAATTATCAATGACTTTGCAATGCGCTACTTCCCATTGAGTTTCCCAAAAAGCTGGGGGCTAAAACTGAAAGCTTCTACCTCAAAAATATACTCATCTTCAAGCAGAGTTACTATGGTACTGGAAGAGAATTTTAAACCATATTCAGTGGAAAGTCATATTCAAAGAAAATTTGTACAACACTGACATTTCAAAAAGCAGCAATATTAGAATTGTTCTTTTAATCATACTTTCTTTTGTTTCTAGAATGCTTTCCCCAAACTCCTTTAGGACAGTCTTGTCCCGTGTGATGATTTGATTTATGTGTCCAACCATAAACTTAATGTGTTCTGAATGCTTGATCCTGAGCTACAGGCAATTTTGGAATTGGAAACTTGTTGAAGGTATGTTGTTGGGGGTGGGCTGACTATAAGCCAAAATAAACCCTTTCCTCCACAAGCTGCTTTTAGTCAGGTTCATTCTGGCAACAAGAAGCTGACTGCAACACTGACCAACTTGAACTTGGTTTTGAGGCTTGGTAAAGCGTGTACCCTCCAGCAGAATCCTTCTTAAGGCATCTCTCACTCTGTTAATTCTCCTTCCTTCCACTTATGCAGATCTGTTCTTTGACCTCAGCTTTTGTTTTATTGTCACTACTGTAAGTTTTATTTTTCATTACTATTTTCGACAGTGCTTGTCACAAAGAAGGTATTCAGACATATGTAGCAATAGCACAAGGCATATGGCCAAACTTCCTATCCTGGTGTCTTCCTTCAGTAAGTCTGTCCATCATAGCAGATCAATGGTCATTTTAAACAACCAAAATCAGGAAAACTCTTAGGAGCTTTACCACATCAATTATAGCCTTGGACTGGGCACTCAATCATTCACATACGATTATAAAATTCACTGTGTATTTAAAATGCTAGTCTGTAAGGGGTCCTATTCTGAGTATTGCATATTGAAAGTCAAATACAACCTTCTGTTCTCAAGAAATTTCCTTTCTAATGGAAGAGGACAGCCAGCAGATGGTTATAAAATGCAACAAATTCTATGATAAACTTATTCATGAGGTGCTGTGGATTTCATAGGATAGAAATCCCTTTATCAATTGTGCTAATGGAAGTTGAAGAGGAACAAAAGGTCACATATGGTTTGATTAAGCAAAAATATTTAATTATGTTGTATGATTCACAGAACAAATGGGGATCTGAGATGCCAAAATGAAAAAAAAAAATAATAAAAGTGAAGGAAAGTGAGGCGGCCAAAAGCAAGGAAACAACCCGGATGGTGCTGCTGCTGTTTCTTTAGGAAGCTGAAGCCCACTGGTGCTCCGTTCCACATCTCACCCTGGAAAATGGAGACTCTTGCCACCATTCCCCTTACTCCCCCCTTCTTGTGTTCCTGTATCTTAATTCACTTACAATGGTTAAAACTTGTGAGCCCAAACTGGAATGTGACTATTTAGCCTTTTTACCTCTACTGTGACATTTAGGCTTGTTTCCTGATCAGGAATTTGTATTTGTGCATTTGTCCTCCACAGTGAGGATATTCATAGACACAGCTGTAAGCAACTGTTATTACAAAGACAAGTATATGCATCAGTTCAAAACAGAAAGGAAGGAAAGAGGAATGGAGGGAAGAAAGGAAGGAAGAGAGAATGAATGAATGGGCACCAGAGAGCTTTCACCAAGATGCTACATTTGTTAGAAATAAACTTGAGTTAGCTGGTGATGCATACAGAGCATTTACAAAGGCAACAAATATCCTTATATCCATTGATGGTTGAATGTTAAGGTGTAAGGGGTATGTATCTGGAGCTCAAAGTAGGAATCAAAATGGTTAAGTTTAGGTGTAAACTAGAGATTAGGATTCCTGGTTATCAAGGACCTTATGTTCTACACTAAACAGTTTTTTTATTTAATTTCCTGTGAAATGAAAATCCAGGGGTAGATACTGTGCAGTCACAGAGACTACACAACTCACGACTGAATGGATAGTGAGAGTGAGAGTGAGAGTGAGAGAGAGAGAGAGAGAGAGAGAGAGAGAGAGAGAGAGAGAGAGGTTATTTCAGAGGTGCTGAGTATGGGTTCAAATAAAAGATGCTCATCATCACTGAAGATCCAAAATCAAATGAACCAGAGCCTCTTCCTGAAGAACTGCCAGCTGAGATTAAAAATAAACCCCCAAATAAGTATGCAGGTTCATAATTTTGTGTCTTTAAGTCCTCAAATATTTAACATTGACATTTAGTTTGGGGCCACTGAACACCTGCTAAGGGAAATACTTTATGTTGATTTTGAATTATGTCAACATTTTAACATGCATCAGGGTAGAGAAGAAACAACAAAATAAGCCTTTAATCACACAGGCCTCGGGAGGCAGAGGTAGGAGAATTTCTGTGAGTTTGAGGCCACCCTAGGAATACATAGGTGAATTCCAGGTTAGCCTGGGCTAGAACAAAACCTATTTCAAAAACAAACAAAAAAGTCTCAAATTAAAACTAGACAGTTCCAGGCATGGTGGCACACGCCTTTAATCCCATCTCTCTGGAAGCTGAGGTATGAGGATCACTATGTGTTCCAAATCAGTGTGGGCTAGAGTGAGACCCTAACCTTAACTAGATAGTGATCCTGCAAATTGTAAACATCTTACATAACACTGGATTTTCTATGGAAACGGCAAGAGGAACCCACCAAGAGTTGTTGGCACCATCTAGTAGTGCCTGGTAGGACACAAAATGAACACAGAACACCCAAAATATGGTTTAAAGGAGGTTCTTGGGGGATGCCCTGAAGTGAACCATGTACTGGTCATACTCATAGCATTTATTCAGTTTCAAAAAAAAAAAAAAAAACCCGCAAAGCTATAGGGTATGTAGAAATAGTTCAGATCACGAGTTCACATTGAGATCGGGAGTTAACCTGCTTATGTTTGTCAGGAAATCTTTGGAGAAGCTGATGAACTCAATCCAAGGTAGAAGGTTTTTCCTATCCTCAGGCTAGCCTGTGCAAAGATTAACCTGCTGTGAATTAGCTTGATATCCATAAGGAGTCCTGACCCATGGATCTAGATATGACTTTTAGGGAGTTAAGATGCGAAGTTATGTATCATAGGTGATTCCTTTATTTTTTAAGACAAAGAAATGAAAGTTAACTCTTTTTTCCTCCTTTTAAAAAATCAATATTTGTATGCCTTCTATGAACCAGGAATTATGCTAAATGACAGGGACACAAGATTGTCTTTACTCTCATGGAAGGATGATTAGCATCACATAGTATTTCACAAAATACATGTATGAAGGAAACAGACACACAGCATGATTAACCCTACAATAGACAAATACAACCAGCCACCCAGTTCTAAACACTGAATACCAGTGAAAAGTAGTCTCTGAGTCTGTGGCCTGTTATTTGTTGAAAGAATACTCAAGACAAGGTGAAGTAATGAAGAATCCATTTTATAGATAAAACTCCATTTTGTAAAACTAGCTTCACTTTAGATTGGCCTCCCCCTCCCTAAAGGATGCCTGGTGATAAAGACCTAGGAGCAAAAAGACTCCATATAAGGGAACATATGGCTGTCCTAGAATGTGGGCTGGACCAGGGATGTGGCCCCAAAGCGGTAACCAATCAGGAGATATATAGATACAGGGAGGGAACCAATAAAAATGCCACACACCCAGTAACCTGAGTTATATTATAATTAGATAGTTTTTTTTTTCCCTGTTCCTTTGTTCTTCGGGGCTCCATCTTGCCTGGACACACGTCAGCCTGCTGGTGGAGCCCGACTGCACAGCACAGCCGAAGAATAAAAAACACCTCATGCTTTTGCATCTGCTGGTGTGGTTATTGGAGTTTTGGGGTATGCTCTCCTGAGAGAGGCCTTGGGGGTCTTTCAGTATTCTTTCTAAAGAACATCCAGTTCATGTGGACAGTACTAACTACTTTATAAGACAAGTGAAATAATGATATCAACTCAATATACTAGAAGACCAAAGGATAGTTTCTAAGTGTTTTTTCAGAATTCGTAATGTTGGTACATGTGGCAACACCATGTCAGTTACATGTTATTTTC
Organism: Zapus hudsonius; assembly: GCA_004024765.1. Lineage (NCBI taxonomy): Eukaryota > Metazoa > Chordata > Mammalia > Rodentia > Dipodidae > Zapus > Zapus hudsonius. Next base: position 10,038 of record PVHP010025280.1, on the reverse strand, counting down.
ATTGCTGTCGCAGTGTGAAGAAGAATCCCTGAGTTGTCCAAAAGTTGTCTACCGAACTGGAAGAGTCATATGTAGTCCATACGCATATCATCTGTGAATCCATCATGGTTCAAGTGAGCTGGTACTGACTAATGCACAATGCTATCCTAAACAGTACCCTTGACTTTCCACTTATATCCAAGTTAGGCCACTTAGGTTACTATATATTGACCTAAATTTTAGAGTATGCTGGGAAGAAACTTTCTCTCCTTCTCTGTAATGTTGAACAAAAATAGCTTCTGTTGACATTGCATGTATGCATATCCACCATAGAGCAATTTATGCAAATGTAATTGTTTAAAAAAAAATCTTATCATCTGAGGAAACCTTGTTACAGACCACTTTGCAATTTCAGCATGAAGTGGTGTCCGTGCTGAAGTCTTCCAAGATCGTCACATCGTCATGTTCTAACAAGGCATCTTTCCTCCAACATCATCCTCTTAATTTGTTCTATTAGGGGATAATATGGGAGAGCTCCCACATGTTCTGTTACCGAGTGCATGAGGTCTCATCTCCTGCCTTGGTTAAGAGTAGCCTCTGCCTTACAACTTAAGTCCAAAGTAAGTTTTAGAATGAAAACATTCTAAAAGAATAAAAACATAATTAAAGAGAAGAATTACAATTGCCAACACCAGCTATTGGAACTGGGAGGTAACTCAACTGGTAAAGTGTTTCCTTGCTGGGCATGGTGGCACTCCCTTGCAATCCCAAAGCTAAGGAGGTAGAGAAAGAAGGATTTCTGAAGCGTGCTGTCCAGCCAGTCTAGCCTAACTGGGAATTTCCAGGCCAATGAAAGATTCTTTTGCAAAGAAAGTTGAGTGGCATTCCTGAGTTATCATCTAACCTTTATATTTATGCTCACATTGGGCATAGGAATCTACACACAGACAAGTATGGATCACACACACGTACACCTGCTCACACAGGAACATACACACCACCACAACAATAGCCAACAACAAAAACCACCAACACCGGGCTAGAGAGATGGATTTTGCCTACAAAGCAGAAGGGCCCAAGTTCTAGTCCCCAGTACCCACATATAGCCACATGCACAAGGTGGCACATGTGTCTAGAGTTTGTTTTCAGTGGCTGGAGGCCCTGGCACGCCCATTTTCTCTCTCTTTCTCCCCCCTATCTCTTTCTCCATCTTTCTCTCTTCTACTCTCTCTCAAATAAAATATTTTTAAAAAACCACCACCAAGAAAGTATAGAAAGAATGGAAGCCAATTCTTCCAGCTTGCTAGCAGTACATAGAAAAAAAATAATGGAGCTACCCCTGTCTTTTCCTCCCTTTCTCCCTTCATTTCTTCTTATGAAAACATATCAATAATGTAACAACTCAACTCATAAAATAACCTGTAATTATAGCCAAAAAGGTAACATCTATTCAAGCTATTTTCAAACTCAAAAGCATGTCTCATTACTAATAGGAAACCAATGTGGGGCACTTTATTTCTGGATATTTAATGCATCCTATATATTACCATAATGATTTCATCATCATGGTGAAACTGTCATCATGAACCTCATCTTTCCATGCAGAAGCTAAGGACTGGAAAGTTAGATTGTATAGTAAAAAACTCTATTATTTAAATCTGGTCATTTGACACCACAGTCAGTGACTTGCTCATTTCTGCTATGTATCACCTCACACGCACTGGGGACTTGTGCCCTTTCTGAAGGTCAAGCTCTAGGCTTACTAGATAAGGACTAAAGTGAACATTTGATATCAACGTCAAAAACTCCTGCAAATTCCCTAAACAAGTAGACTTCCCAGAAGTTATTTTTGGAAGTAAAATGTATTACTGTTCTCTGACTTGGCATGAGAAAAAGAAGCTAGTCTATTTTTAGAAGTTGTGATATATGACTATATACCCACCAATACCCATATATCCACCAACAATGATTCAACACACACCCAATGATGGCAGTACAATACCCAACAATGAATCAGCAGAAAAATTCAAGTCATTCAGTACAACACCCAATGATGACTCAGCATAAACACCAAATAATGACTCAACAATGACGTGGCAGAATCACCCAAAAGTTATCCAGCAAAAAAATACCAAAATGCCTTTCAATATTAAAGAAACTTGTTGAGTAGCACAATATATTCCAGGAACCCATAGAAATGAAGTAGTCTGATGAAGCTCTTGTTTTTACTAGGTTATATGCACTGTGAGCAGATTTGTTCCACTCTCTTTAAACTGATTTCTCCTGCCACCCCTCCTCCTCCTCTCACTCTTTCTTTCCTCTTTAGAAAAGAGGGTTTTCCATTCAGCACATGAAGGAAATTTATCTATATTAGTTTATTTATATCCATGACATAGACCCAAAGAACCTTCTAAAAACTATTCTTAACCCTCTGACATCGCTCAGTTTCAGTGGCATCATCAATGTTCGGTCACAGTCCTGCAGCACCATTTGGCTATTTCTTTACTCCTGTCCCCATGAGGACATTCTCGCCGCAGGAAGAATTTCAGTTAATATGACTACCAAGGATACAGTCTTCATTTCTGAGCTAGGAATTTCAATGTGTGTTTAGTTAAAGATGCAACCTGGAGCATTCGGCATAAAGTAGGCTCAGTTTTACAAAGTTATTGTCCAGCAAACTCTGATAGTCTATCTTAACTTTCCACTAAATGACACCCGGAAAGATAAACACATACTCCTCACCCCAGACCTATCTGTGGAATGCAGGCTTTAATAAAGACTTGGAATAAGCATTTGTCTTGGACATAAAACAAGAAAAGCTGCCATTTTCTGAACAAAACCCATGATTCTTATAAACGCTCTAATTCCTATGGTCTCTCTTTGCTTTCCCATGTACAAAGTTCTGTGTTGCTGCTGAGACCTTCCTGTCCCCAATGTGCAGTGTGAGCTGATATCTGAGCTGTATCTCCGAGTGTATCTCACTACTTCACATGCAGTTTCACAATTTTCTCTTGAACTTGTCTTATTTATTTTTTCCACTCTGATATTTTACATATGTCTCTATGCCAGCCTTATTTTGAACAAAGCAGGATTTGAAGAAACAAAGAAAGGAATAAAAACAGTCATCCAAAATGATTAGGCATCTCTTTGGGGACTTAGGATGTCAATTGTTAATGAAGCCCATAAATCACAGAATGCCACAAGGCCAAAGTTAAGATTTCTTTCCAAGTCATATGGTTCCAAACTGAATTACACTAGATATTTTCTCTTTAAGAACATAGAAGCTGGGACCAAAGTATTGAATGAGGTAGACCTAGTGACCTCTAAGAGGTTTGGGGACAAGATAAGGACAGAAATGAGTAAGAAATATTAACATGTGACAAGACCTATGGGAGGACATTCCAGAAACATGTCTGAGCAAACACAGGAGAGAAAAGTGAGGGGCTCTCAGCATGATTGATCCTACGGATGGTGCTGAAGATGACACCTGTTAGCAGTTTGGAGCTGTCTAGTGAACGACACTCTGAATAAAGCTTTCAGCCAGGGGCTAGAGTGTGAGAAAGACACTGATTGCAATTGTCTTTTGAAATTACTGCTAGTGATGATCTTTAGGAGGAGAGATTCACAAATGAATCACGTGCAACTTTTGATTGAGTAAAATTCTTAGAAATGAAGCTGAAGACTTTATTTTACCCTGAAGAACTGCACTGAGCCTTGTGTGGTGGCACACATCAACACTTGGGAGGTAAAGACAGGATAATCAGGGCTTCAAGGTCACACTTGTCTATGTAGCAAGTTAAAGGGTCCCCTGGGCTTCATGAGGCTCTCTCTCAATACAGTAAATAGAATTTCAAAGCATATTTTATATGTGTATATATAATGATGTCTGTACACATATGTCATAGTCATCCACATGCCACTGGGATGTGGCACAATTTGGGGGAGGAAAGTATTTACTGCAACTACAGATTGAGGGGACGTTCCATAACAGCAAAAGAGACTGACCCTCTTTCACAGATCCAAGCAGAGAATAAAAACCATTGCCTACACCACACACACAAAACAGCAAACAGCCAGGAGGGCCAAAGAGAATTTCTTCTCCTTTATATAGGCTTAGGGTGGGATCTTGCAACCTTTCCCCAGACTTAATGGCTTCCTTAGTCTCTGGAATTTCCTTCCTACACTGCCAACACAGGAAAGGATATTTACTTCTAGCTCTCCTGAGCTTCCTTATATCCTGCCCCCTACTGAGAGGCTGCCTTCCTCTAAACATCTTCAGAGACCCCCTCAAGATAATTAAAAAGATCAAGTTGACAACAAAACCTAACCATCACAACATATTTTTATTATATCCCGCATTTTCATATGGGAAAACACAAATATTGTCATGATTCCTAAATTATGAAATTTCCAAAACCCGTGTAATACAGGGCTGGGGATATGGCTCAGCAGGAAGATTGTTTTCTGGATAAGAATGAGGATATGAGTCCAAGCTCCAACACTCACATAAAAAGCCAGGCATGAACATGTAGCCCTATGACCTTAGGACTGACGTAGGGAGAGACAGGAGAATCTTAAGGACTCATTTTACCCAAAGAACAGCAATTTAAGGAGAGACCCTTTCTCAAGCAGGCAAGACAGAAGAGAGAGGAGGATACTCAATATCTTCCTCTGGCTTCTACATGCATCCCTCTATACAAACATGTGCACACACCGCATGTATGCATGAGAATGAACACACACACACACACACACACACACACACACACACACACACACACACACACCACATACTAAAAACCCTGACTCAAATGAAAGATAGCTGGACAAATGCTAGATTCTTCTATTTATTCCAATTCCACTTGAATAAACATAGAAGAATCTTCTCTAAATGCTACTAACCACACATGTTTTTTTTCTCAAAATAATCTAAAATTTCAAAGTCTATTTGCCTATGCAACTTATTTTGTCTTGTCCAAATCATTTTGAAGCATCACTCTTAGTCTTCATAGAATCAGAGTGGCCCTATGCTAAGGTTCATGAATTCCAACAAGGCCTCCATTTTGAAGAGGGGGCCAGAGAAGCAGACCTATTGTCTCATGCTTATGAACACAGGCTGGATTTCCATCCACCATCCATTAGGGATAACATATAATTTTAGTGAGAGACTTCAGCTTCACAGCTTAGAAAATCCCTCTAAAAATACATTATAAAAAGCATTTTTCCAGTAAATTCACAAGTCATGGGAACTCTGAGAGCAGGGAGAGGGTCATTATCCGCAGTGTTTACTTAATAAGATCTCAAGAGAACCCATCAAGGCACAGGAGTGTGAAGAGGATCAATTTGACAATCTCATCCTACCTGCCTCTTTGGAAATCTGCATGAAGGATTCCACACCTTTCTCTCCATAGCTTCCTTCGGAGGCAAGAGTAGACACATAATTCCAGCCTAGAGCCTTGACAATGTCTACCATGGCCTGGGCTTGGAAGGAGTCAGGTGGGACCACACGAGAGAAGAAGTCATAGCGCCGGTCATCACTGAGCTCAGGTGCAGTAGACGCATAACTAATCTGGGGGATCTGAAATGACAAGAAAAAAACACATGAGAACACACTGTGGGAGGGGTTTAGACTCATCCACACTCACTCAGGAGGAGTTACTCAAGACATGGGGCTAGGGCTACCAACCAGATGTGTCTTTTGCCAAATTATCTTGTAATTTTAGACTCACTAGATGCAGTCAGCCCCTCTTAGCAGCACAAATGTATTGTACATGTATCTTGTCTAGTGCAGTCCGTTTTCTCATTGCTGCAACAAACAAACCTACCAAAAGCAGCTTGTGGGGGAATGGGTTTATCTGGGCTGTCAAAGACCAAAATCTCCATGATGGCAGAGAAACAGTGGCATGAGCAGAGGGTGGACATCACCTCCTGGCCAACATAAGTTGGACAACAGCAATAGAAACACTTGCAGGGGGAAGTGACTATAACCCCCACAAACCCAGCCCCAGCAACACACCTGCAACAAGGTTTCATTTCCCAAACTGCCATCAGCTGGGCATCAAGCATTCAGAACACATAAGTTTATGGGGGACACGTCAATAAAACCACCACATTGCCCATGGATCTTCTCCTTTTAGGAAGAAGGGTGACAACAGTGTAGGAACTAAATGATCTGTGTATGGTTAGGGCACTCACAGCCATTTTAGCAAGTTGCATTACTCCGTGCTGTAACTTTTAGAGACCAACATAAAAACAGCCCAACTCTGATGTATTTAGACACTAATTGAATTGACACAAGTAACTCTGTGACACCTTTATCACCAGGTCAAGGCTCTCCCTGTCCCATAGGCTTCAGCCTTGGGGTTCTCACATTTTGGAGACACTTTCCAATGTGTTATTACCCCCCCTGTAGTGTAGAAAGAAGTAAACTATGATTAGTACAATTAGCTTGTGCGTAGGAACTGTGAACTCTGATAAGATTTTGCATGAAAAATCTCCCAGGTCATGCCTCAGCTTTACCACAGTTCTTTCTCAGATATGTAAATCTATCTGTGAACTTTGTCAAACTTGATCCAAACAATTCAGAACTATACTTGACTTTTTGAGCCAGGAAAATTCTATGCAATAGTAACCAATTTTCTTTTTTCTTTATAATTTGCCACTGTTGAAGGCTGGTTACTACTTCTGTAAAGATCATTTTTCCAACAAACTTCTGAGTTCAGTGCTAGCCTCAGATCTTGCAGCCTGATATTTGATGGCCCCCATCTTCCCTGTGGCTTACCCAGGGTGCACTTCTGTTTTTATGCACTAGAGGCAGGCTGTCTGGGCTGTCAAAGGCCAAGCCATTGTAAGAGAGCCTTAGTGTTTCTTGATGGGATCTTTACCCTGACAGCTCAGCTATAGAGTACTGGCAAGAGCTGGAACATCACATTGCAGACCTTCGTCTCTATGATTAGGATGGACTTCCTTGGTCTTTGACTCTTTGCTACAGCATCCTCACATGCCTAGTAGAGAAATGAGAGCTTTGCAAAGAGGATGTGAGCATAGTCTTGAGTAGAAATGTGGGTCTTAAGCCAGGGGATATTTCTTATTTACCCTAGGAGGAATAGACCACAGATAGCAATTATTTTCAAAGGGTGTGTGGTAATAAGGAACAAGTTCTATTTCACCAGGGCTTCATTTACACAGTGCTGATGTTTTCTTTTGTGTAACTTGCTCTCAAGCTCATGTTGACATCTCCATACTCATTCTTCTTAGGTATGTGTTCTAAGTGATACAGACAGCTAACCAAATGGTTATTGGTCATCTTCAGTAATTAATTTCCATTTTCTCCTGGTCTAGATATCTGTTTTGTTTTTGTTTTTTTACTTTTTTGCATGGCATGTTTGTGTGGTATGTGTGCTGGTAATAAGTGTGTAGGTGCACACGTATATGTGCAGGTATGCCTGTCAGTGTTGTGTGGATGGGGGAGTCAGAAGTTAATGTCAGGTGTCTTCCTCAGTTTCTCTCCATTTTTTTTGAGACAAGGTCTCACAAGGAACCCAGGGCTCATCTATTTGACTAAAAAGTTGGTCAAGCAAGCCTCTGGGATCCTCCAGTCATTATTGGGATCATTTTATGTGAGCACTGGGGATCTGAACTCAAGTTCTCAGGCTTAGACAGCAAGCACTTTATGCACTGAGCCATCTCTGTAGCCAGTATATTTTCTCATTCTATTATTCAAACCTTCCCCTCTTGTCTGTCTTCCACAGAAATCAATAAATGAATTTTTATGAAGAAAATTTAATATAGTAGCACTTCTGCTTTATGTAAATAGATATTTCCTCTTTTCTTAAGCCTTTTATCCCAAATTTAAAAATAAAATTGTTTTAATCTTTAATCATAGAACTAAAATGCTATATTATTACATTATTCTTGTATTTTCTAAAAAAAATTCCTATTACACAAAAGCAATTTTGTTAATGATGAGTATTCAGCAGAGTTAAAAAGAACCACAATCTACTCTGTAGGGAATGAATTTTTGCTGTGTATTAAGAAATTATTCTGGAGGAGCCTGGGCCTGGGGGAGACAATCAACAGCTTTCAAATTCAGCCAATTTTCCACTTAGTGAGGGGGACCCCTTGTCTGGAACTTGGGATTCAGGGCGATAGTTACCAGATCCCTAACTCTTGGGCTCCCAAGACAAGATGCACTATGGGAGTGATTGACGGGGAGGCTACTAAAAATAGAATCTAGGTAAACCAGAATTGTGTATATTTGTTAACCTACACTGATCTCACTCTCCGATGGAGATTGTGTTTGTATTTTTCAGGATGCAGCGAGAGAGCTGGGGCCCATCTAATCCTACCAACCGACTGCAGGCAGATACCTGAGATTCTGGCAAGAGAGGAGCCACCACAGTCATACTGTGGAGGATCCATATGGAACCCCGCAGAGAATGACAGGAGGATCGAGGGACCATGGTCCATTTGTAAGTCTTGTTTAGGAAAAATGTGTGTGTGTGTGTGTGTGTGTGTGTGTGTGTGTGTGTGTGTGTGTGCATGTGCGTGTGTATCTCCTTTTAGGTCTCCACCCATTCTTAAATCTGGATATGTGACTCCATGCTTGGTGTGAATTCTGTATTCATGTATATTTGAGTATTAACCTTTACTATGTTTTGGATCTGAAATTATCCGCCCCCCCCCCCAGGCTCATGTGTTTGAACACTTGGTCCCTAGAAGGAAGCTCTGTTTTGGAGCTGGTGGCCTTTCTGACTTAGAGATGGGCACATGGTGGGTTATAGCCCAGTCTTGGCTCAGGGGGGGGTGGGTCTCAGGGTTCCCCATTGGGTATCCTCTCAGCAGCATTTGACCCAAGCCTGAGCCAACATAGAGACACCATGCATGCCCCCAAGTGACTGTCCCCCCAACACTGAACTAAAATTACTCCTTCTCCCCTCAGTTGTTTCTTATGAGTATTTTAGCACAAAGGTGAGAAAAATAAGTGATGTGACTGCCTATCACACTTTGCAATATAAATACTTTCTCCTTTTTATTTCCTTGATTGCTTTTCTTGCAGGGCAAAAGCTGTCCTGGCTGCTGTAACCACATTCACATAGTCTTGCATTTGAAGCCTGAGCTTTTTAAGTGACCACACAGAAACAAATAAAAGCAATGCCAAAGTCAGTGTCAAAGAGCTAGCCTTTCCTCCTCAAAATCTCTAATACTTGACTTGTGAAAGTAGTTCCAAGATTTCAGTCATGCCAAGGACTGCAATGTCTATGGCCCTAGAATCCTATTGAGAGAAGAAAATACCTTTGTTTGGGTAAACTTTATGATTTATACAATACTATATACCTTGAAAATAAATACCTATGAATGAAAGTACACTTTCCTATCCAAAATATAATTTCTCTCTTACAAACCTTCTCAATAGAAATCAGTTTTTCTTCTACAATTTCTTTTTTTTTTCGTGTGTGTGTGTGTGTGTGTGTGTGTGTGTGTGTGTGTGTGTTGGGGTATGCATTCCATGGTTAGCATGTGGAGGTTTGAGAACAACCTTGAGTTGCTCGGCCTCTCTCTGCACCCTGCTTGAGATAAACTTTCCATTGCTATTTTTTCCCATATTTTTACTACAACAGACTTTGTAGCAATGGACATTCTCAAGAAGCATGTATGAGCAGCATTAACAAAATATTGACAAATTTTCTTCAAAGTAGTGGCTGTGATTTTCACCACAAATTCATGAATCTTTATTTTTTTTACCCTGTTGACTAGCTGTCAGAATACTTGAAAAAGCTATGCAGCAGGCAGCCATTTGGGTGAGAGCAGTGGTACCCAGTAGTGGACCCAGCAACCCTTATGGCTATAGCGCAAAGCAGGTCAAATGTGCCAACTGGTGCATTAGTGACATGTCCAAAACCAACTGCTCTCAGATTCGATTTGAGGCCTGCTCCACAGGAGGGAATACATGCCTGGTACTGCCAATCCATTCAGAAGCCGATGATGGGAGGTCATGAGCCCTAGAAGAGTAGTTAACTGCAGTCTGGCTGAATAAATGCCACCAAACTGCTCTCTAAA
>PVHP010025279.1:0-25675 GCA_004024765.1 Zapus hudsonius | reverse complement strand
AGGTGCTGAACATTTTACTTCTGGAAATGAGGACTGGTTTGAGGCGAAGCACAAAACCTTTACTTCATGGGACTGACTTTCGAAAAAAGGTAATAACTGTTTTAATTATTTTTCCAGTTAGCATCCCAAACAGTTGGTTTCGTTATTACATTCTCATATATGCACATCATTTAACTTTGCTCATATTTGGGTGATAAATATTTATTAATGTTAGGATATGCAGATAAGGGATCAGGAGAAAATAAAAGCCATTCATAAAGTATAGACCCAGAAGAGCTGTCGATGAATCATTGGGATGTTGGTGGTGAGTCTCTATCCACATTTAAAACTTCAAAGCAAGGGGCTGGGGAGATAGTGAAGTGGTAGGAGAGCTTGCTATGTAAGCATTAAGACCTGGGTTCAATCCCTGACATCCACATAAGTGGTGTGGCTACACATGCCTGTAAACCCAGCACTGTGGGGTCAGAGACAGGAGATCACTGGGACTCAGTGGTCGGCCAGTCTAGCCAAAAAAGAAGCTGTGGGCTCAGTGTGAGACTCTGTCTCGAGGAACTAAGGTAGAAGAGCAAGTAAGGGGACACCTGATGTCCACACACACACTAAAGCATAAATAACATCCAGATCACATGTAAACATTGTTTCTCCATCTACCCTTAAATTAGTTGTGGCAATTGGATTCCAAGTTAATATGCATCTACCACCCATTTCAATGGCAACAAGTTCCCTATTTATAGACAGGACTTTGTTATCTTACTTTGTTGTCTCAGGAGAGAACTTGATCATGAGCTAAGATATCTGCGAGATGCACCCATTCCCCAAGGCCTGCAGAGGAATACAGCAGAGATTGCCCAGGTTCTTCTATCTGTTCTAGATTCATGGTCATTCAGATTTACCCAGTTCTTTTGTTACAAACAAGTTGTGAAGGGCATCTTTCACCTATGGTTGTGAGCAGTGAATCCACAGTGTTCCTGTCCCTCACTGCCAGGGACTGGATAAATTGCTCAGTGGTTAGGGTGCTTGTCTGCAGAGCCTAACTACCCAGTTTCAATTCCCCAGATGCACAAAGTAACACATTGCATTGGAAGTTTGATTGCAATAGCTAGAGGCCCTGTCGTACCTATGCTCTTTCTCTCTCTCTCTCTCTCTCTCGCTCTCTTTCTTTCTCTCTCTTCTAGCAAATAAATAAATAACTCCAGAAATATGCCAATGAAATAGCAGGTTGTTGTGTGACTTTCTGGAGAGGAGCAGATGTGAACAAAGTATCCCACTTATAAGGCACCAATGACAGACTAAAGTAGTGATTCCACCCGTCAAGCTTAGTGAACGAGGAAGTCAGTGGATTTGCTACAGAAGCACAGGTATGTGGTAACTTACTGTAAAGAGGCAAGCCCAGGGCTGGAGAGATGGCTCAGCAGTTAAGGCATTTGCCTCCAGTGCCTAAGGCCCTGGGTTCAGTTCCCCAGTACCCACATAAGCCAGGCCTACAAGGTGGTGGCCCTGGTGTGCTCTCTCTCTCTCTCTCTCTCTCTCTCTCTCTCATCTCTATCTCTGCTTGAAGATGAATAAATAAAATATTAAAAGAAGAGGCAAGCCCAGAACAACTACACCACCAAAAAGTGTCACCCCAGCATGGATGACGATCGTCCTATAGCTGCATAGATAGGGTCCCCTCTCGGTCAACCTTCCATACTCTATAAATTTTGTGCTTCTATAAATGCCAGCATTTCCTAAGCCCATGTGCTGCTGGGGCAGGGAGGTGCGGGAGGGAGCAGCTGGAACCTCAGGGGAGGCTCTGATGACTGTCCCCACCCCATCCCTTTATGAAGGAACACCAGTAGCCTGACCTAGCAGGTAGTTACTGATGCAGGTGGTACTGGTGGCTGTGCTCAGAGGACACCATTCCACAAGGGTCATAGGTCATGCCTCAGTAGCATCATGGCCAAAGACAAGAGGTAGAAAATTCTGAGGCAGTGGAGAAGTGGACTGAAATATACAGAACCCAGAGCTAAAGTGCAGACTGTTCCAGAAACATACTTAGTAATGCAGTGCACACAGCTACAGATGAAGCACACAGGTTTGGCTCTGTGGATCGGAGCTGTGGAGGAGAGGGTTTATCAGGATTTCTGCGTTTGTCTGGCCATATGAAGTAGTGTGCAAACAGCAAGTACAGGCCTGTACAAAGCCTCATGTTTTATGCATCACAACTATCAATAAAAGAAACAAATTTCGATTTATTGTGCTATCGGAAAGACTCAACTATCTTGCTGTTCCCTTTAAAAAAAAACATTTCAAAATCGCTGTCATATGAATAAGAAGCCATAAGCATATGCAGCCAAAAATGGGCAAAAGCACACTAGGCAGCAAGCTGATGAAAACATCGTTATTTTTCTGAATTTTGTGATTCTTGTAGGATAGCCATTTAAAATTTGCAATTTCTGTACTTTCTTTCCTCCATATAAAGGCATATTCATTTTCGTGCCTCACTTGTGTTTATAATTTTGTGTTTTCTAAGGAGGTTCTTTCAAATGGAATAAGTGCCAGGCTTTGCACAGAACCTGGTTTTGCAGCTGCGCAGTAGCCGAGCAGGAAGTGTCTGCAGCCCACCAAGTCTCCAGGCCCCTCCCCACTCTGTCATCTGTCATGCTGGACATGAGTTGGGTCCCAAAAATCTACATAAGGACAGACAGGCTGGTCTGAGTCTGTAATCCCAGTGCTCCCGCAGCAAGGTGGGAATCGGAGACAGGAGAACACGCAGAAGCTCTCCACCAGCCAGCCTGGTGCACACAGGCACACCCAAAACACTGGCTTGTCCTCAGGTAGAAGGGAAGACTTTCCTCTGACCTGTATATGTGTGCTGTGGCACACACACACACACACACACACACACACACACACACACACACACACAGTGGTTTATGAAAATAAACTTCAGAGGGTCGAATGCATGTGCTAATGGGCACAGTCAACAATGACTGGATTTATTTCTTATGCACTTGTGCAAACATCTCAGCAAGATCAGTTCCTAGAGGCCTTGAGTCAGGGTGTGACCTTGAGTCCAGGGTGTGCTCTGGATTTATTTTACTTGAGAATGCCAAGTGCCCTCCAGAAAGCTGCCAGCTTGGCCTCCACTGTGCACTGAGACATAGATCAGAGCCATGGAGTCAGGAGGGGACTCTGCGGCTTTGGTTGTAACTCCATCCTGGCCCAGCCCAGTTCTCTGAACCCTTCCAGGTCAGGTTGGTTTGGAGCTATTGGGGATGTGCATGTCCTGAGAATCCTCACTCCCATTGGCTCAGAGCCTCTCCTTTTGTGGAGCTCAGTGGCCCTGTGATAAGGCAGACATGGAAGAGGCTTCTAGGCTATAAAAGGAGAAAGTAAGACTCAGCTTGCTGGGAGGCTTCTATGCAAGGTGACCCCAGCAGGTAAGTACCAAGGAGAGGTACAAGAATTCAGGTCTACTGAAAACCTAATGCATTTCCCATGGCACTGTTTTGGCCCCTGAAAAATCCCTACATTAAAATGAAATATACTCTTTAAAATGAGATACAGTCACAATGAAATATACTCTTTTCTCTAAGTTAGTTGTGAAGGGCAGTCATTAGGCTATATTATATAGTAAGAGGGCACTTCTTAGAAAAATAAATTTAATTGCAGCCTCTTGATGCACATCAGATCTGCTCTCATTTAAACTTTCAATTATGGTGAGATATAGCCATAGGGAATATGTTTCCCATCCTGATTGGAGACCTTAAATGTCAGTTCCTTTTGTACTTCTGTCTTTAAAGAAACTGTCTCCTCCAGGCCCCAAACATGTTACCTTCTCTTTGACTTGCCAAACAAATCTAGTAAAAAAAAAATATATATATATATATATATATATATATATATATATATATATATATATATATATATATAAAACTGATTAGCTGCCTAAGGGAATGAAAAGAAGAGCCCAAACTGGAAGACTGTTCCTACATGTTTAGGCTAATTTAAATTTTTTCTTACATGACAAATTAGAGAGGAAAAGAAAAATTTATACAGAAGGACAATTAAGAATAAACTTGAGGTGTCATTTGTCCCTAATCAGGACAGGGTTTCAAAATCTGCTTTTTCATGGATGTTGTAAGTTTTGACAAGGAGGAACTAATGAGTGGATGCCTTTGTTCTCTGGTGTCACCAGGCAAATGGGAGCTTAATCAGAAAGCAAGGACCACCCCCATGTTGAGCTGTGTGCCTCAGGCCCTCTCAAGCAAGTTAGACTAACTGCCATGTAAGGTACATTCAGGTCTGGTGATTAAGAGATAGAGAGATGATAAATTAGTTGGTGGATGATACAGACCGATAGATAGATAGATAGATAGATAGATAGATAGATAGATAGATAGATAGATAGATAGATAGATAGAGAGAGAGATAGAGAGAGAGATAGAGAGAGACAGATAGACTGATAGATAGATGATAGATGATTGATAGACAGATTGATTTATAGACAGACAGATAGATAGATAGATGATTGATTGGCAGATGATTGGAAGCTAGATGATAGATAGGTTGATAGAGAAAGGGAGAGATAGCTGATAGATAAAAGATGGGTGATATACAAAGGTTATTGATATGTAGATGATAGATAGATAGATATAAAATTGATAGGTGACAGAGAGTCTATTGTCATACCATCCTGAACATGCCTGATCGTGTCTGATGAATGGCAGTTAAGGGACTTATAGGCTATATGGCCTGGGGGCTCCCAAGGAGCCTTCTTGTTCACCAACCCAGATAATTTCCACAGTCTTCCCTAGAGTTCTAAGGATACTCCAAAGACCTTCTCTTCAAGTGCATTTATGAAGATAATTTTTTATCCTGAATGATTTGGCTTTCAACAGCCACTTGATATTCCAGATGCCGCAGGAAGTTTCTCTCCCTCCTTGGCAAAGACAAGATGCACATGTGTGGAGATACTCCACTGCTGATGTCATGAAACATCCGGGGATTCTTCTCTTAAAGTGAACTTCACAAGAGCTCATAAACTAATTAATCTAAAAATCAGAGCTTTAAATCTTTCCTCCTCTCCTGATGGACCAGAAGGAAAGACATAAATAGAACTTGTATCTGATGGGGTATTGGCAGGAGACTTTTTACTTGTTTGCTTTCTTTTTTAAAAATATTTTCTTTATTCATTTTTCAAGCAGAGATACAGAGATTGAGAGAGAGAGAGAGAGAGAGAGAGAGAGAGAGAGAGAGAGCGCACCAGAGCCACCACTTTGTGGGTCTGGCATATGTGGTTCTTGGGGAATTGAACCCAGGGCCTTAGGCACTGGAAGCAAGTGCCTTAACCGCTAAGCCATCTCTCCAGCCCTGTTTGCTTTCTTAATAAAGAAGAGAGAATGACTCTGGTTTACTTGATCAAACACAAAGTGCAGGGACTCACTGACAGGGTTAGGGTAGCATAGAGAATTCCAGAGAACTTCTTCAAGAGAAAGAACCCCAGTACCAGGAGTTCATAACAGGCAGTGAAACAAAGAAGCACCTCTGAGAAAAGTCTGTTCAAATGTATTTCCCACTGGTTCATCCTGATTCAAAGTGCTGGGTGAGGGCATCTGAGGGGATGTGGAATGAGGAAGGGAGCCAACAGAACACGGGGGACAGAAGGCAGCTGCTGAGATAGCTCAGTCAGTACAGTGCTTACCTTATAAGCATGAGGACCCAAGTTCAAGCCCCAAAAGCCACATAAAAATGCCAGACATGGTGGCACCCACCTATAAACCCAGTTCTTTGGAAGTGGGTTTGCTGAGCTTTTCTGGTTAGACAGTACAGTCCATTTGGTGAGCTGCAGGCCAATGACCGACCCTGTCTCAAAGCAGGTGGATGGCATTTCTGAGGATGACAACCACGGTTGGCCTTTGACCTCCACATGCACACTCTCACACGTACATCCATGTGCACTTGCGCAGACATACGCATACAGGTAAAGGAGAGAGAAAAGAAGAAAGAACAAAGAAAGGAAGGAAGGAAAAAGAAGAAAAGAAAAAGGAAAGGAAGGGGAATTTTTTTTTTTTTTTGCTTTTGGTTTGCTTTTGAAAAAGTTCACTCAGAGGCTGGGGATAAGCATCAGTTGGTGGAGTGCTTGTCTGGCATGAATGAGGGCCTGGGTCCCATCCTCACCATCACATAGACCAGGCATGGTAGCTTATGCCTGTGAGCCCAGATCTTAGGTTGTGGAGACAGGAGGATCAGAAGTTCAAGATCATCCTTTGCTACACAGTGAGTTTGAGGTCAGCCTGGGCTACATGAGACCCTACATTAAAAAAAAAAAATCAGTTTGTTAACCTAGACTGATATCACCCTCCGATGGAGAATGTGTTTGTATTTTTCAGGATGCAGCAAGAGAGCTGTGGCCCATCTAATCCTACCATCCGACCATAGGCAGATAGCTGAGATCCTGGCAAGAGATGAGCTACCACAGCCATATCATGGAGGATCCATTTGGAATCCCACAGAGAATGACGGGATGAACAAGGGACCCACAGTCACAGCCATTCAATCAACACAGGATAAGCCAGGGTGTCAGAAACCAACAATTTTTGACACAAAGACCCCTAAGCTCACAACATTAAAGCAGCCTTAATACTCACCCACCACGACTCAGGGAACTGAGCGGAAGAGGGGGCGGAAAGATTGTGAGAGCCGTGGTGGGGGAGATTATCAGAGGCATGGCCCCCCTCAGTAACAACACACTTGGGCCAGGAGAACCGGGCTGAGTACTAGGCTATCCATGGTCCCCTGCTACAAAGACTGATCCAGAGGACCCACGGAAGAGGATATCCAGCTGATTGGGGATAACAACTCATTGTTTGCCCACTAAATAATGTAACTCCTTATGGACAATAAATATATATTTTTAAAAAATCAGGCAGGAGAGTCGATAAGAGCGGGAGGGATGGAAATATATTCTCACCCTTCTTTAATCTTATTGTTTATAAATGTTTCTATAACATCATACTTTTATTGTGTAATTAAAGAATCAGCTTTATATGCTCAATTGTGCACACTGACAATGGCATAGAAGTGAATAGAAAAATATGTGACCATGTTAACAGTGATTATTTTTATTGATCGTTTTCTTTCTTTACATGAGTTTTATAATGTCGCATGTCATTTGTATTACTATATAACATAAAATAAATCAATAATTGATGGACACTTGCTACACTGTGATCCCACAAGAGATTTTATTTCCAGCTCACTTCCTTCTTCATAGCTGAGGAGACTGAATTTTAAGGGCTGTACTTTCTTTTCCCAAGGTCAGATCAATCATATGTGGGCCAAGACAGAACCTGGACCTGGGTGTATCTATCATCGAAGCCTGATTCATGGTATAATGTAGATCTGTTTGTTGGTCTCTGAGGAACTGCTGACATCTTGAATGTTCATCTTGATAGTTTACTGGGTGCAAAAATATCTGTAGCCCACCCTCCTAATAAGATACAGAGCAAGTCCCTAAGCTCGTATATTGCTCTCTTCCCAATAGTCTGTCCTCAGCCTTAAGTTACTACTGTGATTTATTTATAGAAATTACAGAAAATAGACTCTTGGCATGTGTATGTATGTGTGGTGTGTGGGCATGCACATGTTCATTTGCGGAGGCCAGAAGATAAGACCGGGTGTCTTCCTAGATCACTTCTCCTCTGTATTTTTATGAGAAACGGTCTACTGAAGTCAGAACTCACCATTTCGGCTAGACAAGCTAGCCAACACGTCCTGGGGATCCTCCTGGCTCTGCCTTCAGGTACTATTCCACCACACCTGGCTTTTTAGATGAGTGTTGAGGCTATGACCTCAGGACTTTGTGCTTACATGGCAAACACTACCCACTGAGCCATATTTTCAGTCTGAAATGGTTCCATTTTTTTCATCAGCCTAATGCATTGGAGATTCTATTCTGCATCCGATGCTTTTTGCTTGTTTAGTAGTACTCTAGTTGTCTGAATACTCTTGTTTTCCTTTATTTATTTATTATTTATTTATTTATTTATTTATTTTTGAAGTAGAGTCTTGCTCTAGCACAGGCTGACCTGGAATTCACGATGTAGTCTCAGGGTGGCCTTGAACTCACGGCAGTCCTCCTACCTCTACCTCCCCAGTGCTGGGATTAAAGGCGTGCGCCACCACCCACCACACCTGGCTCATTTTCTTATTGATAGATCACTTGAATACTTTCCTCTTAGAGCCATTAGGAATAAAGCTACTATAAATATCACGTCAAGGCACTGTGTTGATGTGCATTTTTATTTCTCTTGGGTAAATAAGAATGGAAATGGCTGTTCTCGAGGTTATAAAGTAGAGGTATATTTAATTTTATATGAACTGATGAGAAATGTGTTTTGTCTGTGCTCTTTGAGTTTGTCGCTGCTCCTAAACCCTTGCGATTCCCTGAGGGATAGAGGTGCTAAGAACATCGTTTTTCTATCATTTTGGTCTTTCCCCTGGTTCCTAGTGCAAAGCTACAAAATCCCTTGGGATTTCCTCAGTAACAGGAGCTTCTCCCGTTCTAATGAGGTGACTCGTCGTGGGCTCCTGGCTCGTTCCAGAATGAGCCAGAGAGACAGAACCCCGGCTGGAAGCTGGGGACCTTCCCCTTCATTCCCCATCCTCAGCCAGAGGAGAGGGGCTAGTGGTAAAGCCTAGATCAGTGTCCTCGAAGACGGAGCTCAGAGAGCAGCCGGCAGTTTCTCAGGGAAAGAAGCCTGTACTCCTGGGACTCTGGGACTCAGCCCTCCACGACAGACCAGTGACTGTTCCCTGAGTTCTGCAGCCCCTCCAGCCAAGAAGAGTGTTGGGCAGATATACGGATGGCAGGAGGGGACTTGTTATAGGACCGGAAAGGGCGGCAGTCTAGGACTCTTGGCAAATGCCATGAGGGAGAATTTTTTATTAGTGTGGAAAAGGCTGACCAGATACAGGATGTGAAGCATTACGAGTGCAGAAACCCATGGTTTACCTTCTTGAGTAACAAGAGTTTTCCAAGTCTGCATCATTTTCTGTGTGAGTGCTATGTAGTTCTATGTCCTTCGATCTAGTTCTATGTGTGAGTTCTATGTAGGTCTATGTGGGAATTCTATGTACTTCTATGTGTGAGTTCTATGCAGTTCTGTGTCATTCTATGTGTGAGTTCTATGTAGTTCACAATTCCACAAATGCTTGGTATCAGCAGACTTGTTTTTCGTCATGCTGGGGCCTGTGAGTGGTGCCTCATCCTGGTCTAAATGGCATTTTCGTAGGCAATAAGGATGTTGAGAACTTAACCATGTGTGTGTTGACTACTTTGACATTGTTTGAGAAGTGTTCATTCATGTCTCTCTCTCTCTCTCTCTCTCTGTGAAAATGAATAAATAAAATATTTTTTAAAAAAGAAACAAAATATTTTTTACAAATAAATAAATGCAGCCAGGCATGGTGGTCCACACCTTTAATCCCAGCACTTTGGAGGCAGAAGTAGGAGAATCGCCTTGAGTTCTAGGTCACCCTGAGACTACAAAGTGAATTCCAGGTCAGCCCGAGCTAGAGTGAGGCCCTATGTTGAAAAATGAAAATAATAATAATGATAAATAAATAAATGCAATGGCCACTTCATGTCCAGATAAAGATGTTCAAAGCACAGCTCTCCATCCTCTGCAGTGTCCCCTGAGCCTCGGAGGGGTCCTAGAGAGGTCTCATTTAGCTCTGGGCACTCAACTATCACTTAAGTCAGCACTTTGATGAGTTTGAGTTTCCCATCAGTCACTGCTGTCTGCAACGAGAAGCTTCTCTGACCAGAGGCGAGAGCAGCACTAAACTATGTGTGAGCATAAACATAAATATTTAGAGAGCAGTGTGATGCATCTAGCTAAACAGCAACAGTAGTTCCCACCCGAAGGCCCCGTGCCCTCCCAGCCGTAGGTTTTAGAGTGGTCCTATTCTTAGTACTGTCCTTCCTGGAGCCTCAAGGGGACTCTTAGAGGATTTGGTGAAAGAGCTAAACTGAGATGAGCCAAAAATCCAATGTCTACCATTGTGTAACCTGGCAACTGTCCAGTTCACCACATCCTGGCAGCTGCCCTCTGCCGGGGTTTGCAAGCTCTTCCTGCACACAACTTTGCATTTGGCTAAGGAAGGAAGGAAATTCGCATGCAAATTTCTGGGTTTCCTTTCCCAATCAGCCTTTCATCTTGGACACCCTGCTTCCCAAATTTAACCCTCTGAACAGCCTGACTGAACTCTTGATTCCACTGGGGAACCACTGATGCCTTTGGGTTCTGTTGCTTGTGCTGCCCCTGAGAGAGTGGCCCTGGAAGGGCTGGGAGATGACCTCCTGGGCTTAATCCCAGCACTCACCTAAAATGTTTGGCCTGGTGTTGCATGCCTGTAATCCCATCAGAGGAGGAGAGGGGGGATCTCCTAGAGCTTACTGGCTGGTTGGTCGAACTGAATCAGTAAATTTTAGGTTCAGTGAGAAACCTTGTCTCAAAGAATATGGTAGAGAATGATATTGACTTCTGCACCCCATATGCACATACATCCATGTGCATACATACCTATACACACACACAAAAAAAAAAACACCCCACAAATAAAGGAAAGGAAGAAAACAAGTGTCTCTGGTAAAAGTGGAGTTGACTACTCATGTGTTTCTTTTGCTCAGAATTCACCATGTTTTGAAAATATTTACAAGCCTTTCCCAAAGCCCTTGGCACACGTTAGGTGCTTAGTCAGGTGTTTGGTTTTCTCCCCCACCCAGTAGGGTGTGATGAATTTGGGTCAATGTCCCGTTTCTGGAAATGCTCATAAGGCGATTCAAATGACCCACCCAGAGAATCAATCTCTCTCCTTTGCTCACACCCAGCGTCCCCTGCGGGAAACCAATTTTCGACTTAGAACTGGCAAATGGTTTTTTGTGTGTTTGAGTGAGTCCTTCTGTGAAGCTTCAAGCATGTTGAGAATGAGTAAAGTTACACTTCCCCACGGGGAAGATGCACTGTCCTTGGGGATTTGATAGACATCAGCTAAACGCTCTCTGGAAGCATTGGTTGTGGGGAGGGGAGGCTGCCTACGACTTAGCATAAATCATCATTCCAAGTGGATCCTGGAAGCCCTACGTATAGATTTTCACATTGCAGAGGAAGAGCTCCCAGGGCTGAGCAAAGTAAGGAGGAAGGAATATCAGGGGTTTAGCGGGCAACCCCTAGGTTGGGTCTCTCTTGGATTAAAGAACCCCCCCACACACACACACACATACCTAGCCCAGGCCTCCTGCCTCTTGGCATTTGCCACAAACAACCCACCAAGTCTTAACTTGCTGGGGCCCACTTTCTGGATCCATGAACAAAATGGAAAACAGGCTGTTTTCTTTTGTTCTCATTTGGACTGGGATGAGCAGATCTCATCCCAAAGGAAGGCCTACTTCCTGCCTGCTCTGAGAGCATGTTTAGACGCTTCAGTTTGCTTTTATCTACTGACCCCCCCCCCTCTCTCTCTGGCTCCATCACCCCCTTCTTATCTCAGAGACCCTGATGGGTCATTTGAGTTCAGAATCCCCATTTCTCCTTATTTCTCTCCAGCTATGATTTCCTCTTTTTCTCTCCATGCCTACATTTTAGTTCAAAAGCACCAGAGACAAACAAGGGATTGAAAAGACGGAATGTGTGTGTGAGTGTTTTAATTTTCCTCTGAGGAGAGAAAAGACAACAAGTTATGATTTTCTTCCTAGCAAACAAACTGTTTTCCATATGTCTCTAAGAGAAAACTGCTTTTCTGTTATTCTGCATGTTCCACAGATAATTCCAGAGGGAAGATCCTGGATGGCTGCATGTTTTCTTCTGTTGCAGGAAAAATGCCTTTCCCACCTCACAAGGTGGTCTCTGGGCTCTAGTAACTGGGCTTGGGGAGTCTACACCAGCTCTGGCTGAAAGGGGGCCAGAGAGTGTGGAGGAACAGCTCAGAGAGCTGCTGGGCAGGATTCGGTGAGACTCCATGCTCCTGCCTCTGTCCCAGAGGAGAACACCTGCTCCCTTCCCATCACAAAAGGGCGGGGTGGGGGCTGCACTGTATAGCAAGATAGTCTATGAGTAATGTGTGCACTGTTTCCTTGCTGGAATCTGGACCCTGAGACACCCATAGACCTCACTCTCGGACCTTGAAGAGGAATCTTTAAGTGGCCCTTCACATCCTTGCTAGGACCTCAAAGGCTTTGACCCTTTTCCTACCTCAGTGCTTCCACATCCCTCAGCGTGTCTCACAAAGTAAGGTCTTAACAATCTGATTCTACAGAGAAAACAGAGGAGAGCCAAGATCCATCCATAAGACAAGAACATAGCCAACTGCCCACCACGAGATGTGCCACCTCTAACCACATCTGCTGGGGCCCAGAAGAAACTGGAAGCCGTGCCATGAATACTGCTCTTACTGCTAGCCTGACAACCAGTTCTAGAGGGATGATGTCAGACATGGTGATCAATCAAAACCTATCAGAGCAGAAATCCAGAGGTGACAAAGAACTCAGCATTAAATCAGACTACCAACAGTCCTGCCATGGCTCAGGGAACATTGTGAAAGAGAGGGCAGAAAGATTGTAAGAGCCACAGAGTGGGTAGGAACACCCTGAGGCATGTTTACCCCCTCCTAGCCTCAACACCCCACAGGGATTAACTGAGTCCCTCATGCCCACAGTGGATACCATGGTAGCACAGGGGAGGGCTCCCAGGGGGACAAGGGTTGGGACAAGAGAACAGAAGAATATAGCCTGTTACATATCAAATAAAAATTTAAAATCTGTTAGTATTATTTCATCTAATCCCCCACACAAACCTGCAAGGAGTAGGTGAAAGCCTCTTCTTTAAAAGATAATAAAAACGAGGCCCAGAGACATTGCCTGACTTGCCCAAGTCACACAGGAAGTGACTGGTGTGGCTTCAAAGTCAGGCTCAACTGCTTTCACAGGCTTCTTAACACAGCGCCAGCTCCCTCCCTGCTCCCACCACCTTCCCCAGGCTCTCAGCTTGGCAAATCTAGAAAAATCACCCACTTGCTGGCCAGCTGCCTCGAATTCACACATCCACAGACACCTCGAGAGAGCTATTATCTGCACCCCAGTCTCTGCCCACGTGCTTCCTGGCAGCCTTGGGGAAGAGGGGGAAGGCAGCTGAGAAGGCGTGGAATTGTGGGTCTGGTGCTTGGTGTGACTAATGTGGCCCTGATTCCCGGGAAGAAAAGCACTCGGGTTCAGCCCTTGCCGGGTTGAGGATGGCCTGGAGAACAAGTTAGACACGTGGGCAGTTCCTCAGCACCCTTTCTGAACCGGGGGCTATTCCTTGGTCTGTGTCCATCCCTGCCTCAAAGTTCTGAAGCCCATTCTGAATGGGTCTCGATTGGGAGTACATAGGACAGGGCTTCCAAGATGTTGGTTCACAGAGTATCCCAGGGGTGAAAATACACAAAGTTGTAACCTTGCAATTAGAATTTTAATTAATTAATCAATCAATTAATTTTTGCTTTTGGGGGCAGGGTTTCACTGTAGCCCAGACCTGTCTCCAGCACATAGCAGCTGGAGGTCACAGCCTCGTGAGTGTTGAGATTATAGGTGTGAGCCACCATGCCTGGCTTGATTTTTTTCTGTATGGATATTATACTGCAGAAAGCTTACAAAAATCAATTCCTAATTAACATATGGCTACATTGAGATTAACAGCTTCTTGAATATCATATAACTACTGGACGGTAGGGAGAAGAAAAGAAGGAATCTGGTCACTTTAGATGACAGGACTTTGGCTTTCTGACGCAAAGCCAAACTTAAAAAGAACCATATAGGGATATTGCACTCCAGTGAATTAAATTTGTTTCTCACAAAGGGCATTGGTTATCAATCCGGAAGCTATTTATATGTGAACATTAGATTTGAACAGATAAATGCATCGTGTATAATGACAGCCTGAGTTTTCACTGTTGATGAAAGAATAGAGAGAGTGAAATGAGAAAGACAAAAGGAGCCCTGTGGCATTGAATTCAAACAGAAAGTACAAATTCATGATGGTATAAAAATCTATATAGGATGAGCAGGGATAGAGATACACACACACACGCGCGCGCGCACACACACACACACACACACACACACACACACACACACACAAGCTTCCTACCTTTTCCTGTTGAGAAGACCCAGAAACAATGGCACCTCACTAACAATGGATGCCCTGAGCACCACCCTATAATTAAAAAACACTTAACCTTGGAAAAATGGTTGAGCAAGAGCACAGGCATGGGGAAACACAAGATGTGTGAGAACAGGAAGTAAGAAAATACTCAGAAAATGATACATGGTGTTGATAGAAGCCAACCCGGAAGAGTGCCCAATGGTTAAATCTAAGACAAAGTGAGCAACAAAATAAAGAGAAGTAGATTCTAAGCCATGGAATACAGTAAATATCCAGGACTCCATACTAATTCCATTGATTGACTAAGTAAACCAGGGCAAGAAGATAGCACTCACTCCACCCCTGGATTCCGATGGCTACATGTGGGCAGAATTATAGAAGGCTGTCATTAGGTGGTTACAGCAAGGTAATAATTACTGCCAACAAGCATCATCAAAGGACGCTAAAATTAGCAGGTGACATTATGATGAGAAATAGGATGTTTGTAGAGTCTCAAAGAATCCCCTCATTGGACATTATTGCTGACAGAGGGGAAACAGTTACTTTACGGTGGGGAATGCTAATGCACCTCACCTCAACCAGGTGATTGCAGTAAGGATCACAAATCATAATATTAATGTTGTACAGATTCTGATGGGATGGAAGGAGGAGAGTAAAATGTCACATCAACAGGATAAAAACAGAATTAGAAACAAAGCCTTGGTCCTGGCATGAGAACACCCTGATGATATCAAATGTTATCCAGATGGAATATTACTAGCAATTAAAAAACTACTGATAACAACAAAATATGAGTTTCTCAGATACATCATGCTAAGTGAAAGAAGCCACAGTCAAAGGCGCTATACTAGGGGCTGGAGAGATGGTTCAGCGGTTAAGGCACTTGCCTGCAATGCCTAAGGACCCAGGTTCGTCTCCCCAGTACCTACATAAAGCCAGATGCACAAAGTGGTGCATGCATCTGGAGGTCATTTGTAGTGGCTAAAGG
This sequence comes from Zapus hudsonius, assembly GCA_004024765.1. Taxonomy (NCBI): domain Eukaryota; kingdom Metazoa; phylum Chordata; class Mammalia; order Rodentia; family Dipodidae; genus Zapus; species Zapus hudsonius. The sequence goes on along the minus strand of PVHP010025279.1, from coordinate 10,501 downwards.
CCTCAGCACACCAGTTCTCTCTCTCTCTCACTCTTTTTCTCTCTTTGTCTCTCTCCTTGCAAATAAATAAATAAAATATATTTAAAAGGCTTCATACTATGCGATTCTATTTATGTGGGAATTCTGAAGCAAAAAAAAACGAACTTGAGAGATTAAAACTAGTAGGCAGGGTGGGGGTGGGGCTGGGGAGAAGGGTAAGGGTTTGCACTTGGTCCCCGGCATGCACATAAAGCAGGGCATGACTCTGCATGCCTGTCACCCCAGTACTGAGGGGACAGAGACTGGATGATCCCCGGGGCTCAGTAGCCATCCAGTGTAGCCCAAAACAATGTGGGTTCTAGCCTCAGCGAGAGGAAGTAAGGCAGAAGAGAGCTAGAGGACACTAGATGTCCTCCTGTGGCATCTCACGCATGCCACCCACGTACATGTATACGCCATGGGCCCAAACACACACATACACACGTCATACATATACCCATATAGGACACCCTGAAAGAGAAAAATAGTAAAAGATAGTTGTTGGGGAGATGACGAGGGTAAAGGCTGATTACAGAGGGACCTGAAGGAATTTTAGGGGCTCACAGGTTCATCCTAAATGTTGATGTGGCAACAATTATTTAACTGTAAAAGTCACAGGTTAGAACTGTTGGGCTGGGGATGTAGCTCAGTAGTAAAGCACTTGCCTGGCATGGACGAAGTCCTAGGCTCAACTCTAGGTTCAATCCCCGGAACTGAAAAGCAAAAGCAAGCAGACTAAAAGGTGGAATTGTACTGTCATAAATGACACTTCGAAGACAGGTCTTAGATCTGTGCTGTCCTAAGTTGCTAGCGACAGGAAGAGTGTTGATAACTGAGAAACTCACAGAGGAACCCAAACTGCAGGGCATTCTGCAAAACAGTTCTTCCAAAGTGCCAAGGTCACAGTGGAAGACCAAGTAAGTGACTGCCCCTGACTGAAAGAGACTGAGGAGTCACAGCAATAGAAAGCAGTAAGAGCCCTACACTGGATCCTGCAGGGTGACCAGAGGACTCGTTAGTGGACAAATGAGGAGATTAAGCCCATAGGTTAGTCGCAGCATCGTGACATGTGATATGAGTAGTGTTTCTGGTTACAGTTCTGCTATAGTTACATAATAGTTAACCACTCAGGCCAGTTGGGTGAAGGGAATGCAGAAATAGTACTGACTGTGACATTCCCAAAGGTACGCAAATCAAACGATCATCGTCCTTATTATGTCTGTAAAAGTTCTGATGAAGCCGGGCATGGTGGTGCACGCCTTTAATCCCAGCACTCGGGAGGCAGAGGTAGGAGGATTGCCGTGAGTTCAAGGCCACCCTGAGACTACATAGTGAATTCCAGGTTAGCCTGGGCTATGGCGAGACCCTACCTCGAATCCCCCCCCCAAAAGAAAATTCTGATGAGCCAAAAATTGTTTCAAATTTTATATTTATCAAAAGATAATTAATGAAAGCAAATTCACACAGTGGGAGGGAGTATCTGTAATACATGCATCAGACGAAAAGCTCATTTCCATAATTTAGAGGGAAGTTTGGCAAATTAATAAGAAATACACATGGATGAATTGCATATATAGTATACACATACATAAAAACCACTCTATGGGAAAAGAACAAAAATCTTTTGAGATATTTCACAGAAGGGGATGTCTATACATCGATACATGGAAGAAGCATACAATTCCATTAGTCATCAGGAGTTTGCTGAAAAACAACCCACAAGGAGATGTTGCTGTAAGCAGCCCCAAGGCTGCAGGATGTGAGTAAGAGAAAACTTGAACTTGAATACACTCTGGTGGAAGTGTAAATTGGGACTTTTCCTATCAGTGAGTATAGGTGGATTCCATTTCTGAGCAATTCTGCTTCCGGGTATATATCATTAAGAAATACAAAAACAGGGCTGGAGAGATTGCTCAGTGGTTAAGGTGCTTGCCTGTCAATCCTAACGATCCAGGTTCAATCCCCCAGTAGAGCCAGATGCACAAAGTGGCACATGCATCTGGAGTTTGTTTACAGCGGTTAGAGGCCCTTGTGCACCCATTTCTCTCTCTCTCTCTCTCTCTCTCTCTCTCTCTCTCTCTCTCTCTCTCTCTCTCTGTCCCTCTCTGCTTGTAAATAAATAAGTAAAAAATTTTAAAAAGACATATGAAAACATATTCACCAAAAGATATTTTAAAAATGTGATGGTAGTCGTATGTGTGATACACCAATCAAATGACCATTGGCATAAATGGCGGTGGACCAGCACTGTACCAGACATGTTTGAAACACACAAACACAGAAATGAGCAGAAGAAGCTAGCTTCATGTTGATGACAGAAGCAAGGGGAGAGGCAGGAAGTGACAGGGAGGGGAGTAATAATTACACAGACAGTTTCACATCCTAAAGATGCATTGAGCTATACATGTTTCTCCATATGCACTGTACTTAGACGACTAACTGCTAAACTCTTTTGGAAGGTGGAGAAGAAAGAAACAAAAGTATTTTCACAAAAATATAGAAAATTCTTTGGTTTATAGAAAACGTAGTTCTTCTATGTAAAGCAATCTCTGTGCACGGTATAGGACAGTCCTTTCAAGAGTAGGTTTGATGGCAAACCTAAGACTTCAATGAGATCCACATAAGCAAATACCAAAAGTAAGCAGACAGGAAGTGAGAAGCAGCCAGCCACACACATCTGGAAAGGAAAAACAATAACAAACAAAATTAGCCTCCAAGAAATCAAATTGGGAAGGTGAAAGTACTTGTTTTCTAGATAATCAAAACACCATGCCCACAGTGATTTCAGAAGGTGCCTTTTGAGAGAGAAAGCCCTGGGTCTCTCAGAAGGGCAAGGATAAGGAAGAGAAACATACCCTGCATAATGAAAGGGCATCTGAATGAATAGAAGATAATTCCCTTGGACATGAAACGCAATCAAGTCAAGACCCATATTTTATCTCGGCTGGAGGCAGTCTTATTTGTTAGTAAAGTGCTGGGATAATCAACCATTGTTCTCTTTGCCAAGACTGTCAAAACAAATACGAGCTTCTTCGCTCAGTGCTAAAAACGTCTGCGCCTTAGAGAACAGCTGGGCAGAAAGCAATCTTGTTCAATTTCAGCACATTTCCCCCAAGTATTAGGCTGTCCGAATGCAGCCCACATCAAAGCATCCCAGCCCCCAGAGCAGGGACACAGCTGTCATGAGAACACATCCTATCAAGCTTGAGCAAGCAGAACACACAATGAAACCACTTTAAACGTGTCCAGCTCCCTGTCTAACGGAACAAGGACTTTGAAGCATACAAAAGCTACTCTAAACGAATGATGACTTCAGGCTGCTATTTATAAATGGAAGATAGAATGTTGCTGCGCTTGCAGAAGCAGAATGCTACGTATTGATAAGGCTCCAGAAGCATTCAAAATGACTTATGATCTCCTGGCTACCAGTACGGATGCTGCCTGTGGTACATCTAAGCAACTGCAGGACTCAGACCTTGCTGTCCTTCAACTCCCATTCGTGCATGCCTTCTTTGTGGCTTCACAGTTTGTATTAAGGAGGAGGTGTGTCAGTTCGGGTGTTTGGGAATGCAAGCAGATAAAAATTAAGAATCCACTCAACTACTTGAAGCAAGAAGAACCTTTAATCCCAGCACTGGGGAGGCAGAGGTAGGAGGATCATTGTGAGTTTGAGGCCAGCCTGGGGCTACAGAGTGAGTCTCAGGTCAGCCTGGGCTAGAGTGAGACTACTTCAAAAAAAAAAAAAAACAAATAACAAAAGAAAGGAAGAAAGAAAGAGTACTTCTCTTATCAAATAACAGCAGTTCTAAAAATCCAACAGTAGGTTAGATGACAGTCTCTGCACCTTTCTGCTCATTTATCTTCATCCCAAGTCCCCTGGTGGTCACAAGATCCTGGCATCATACCCTGGTGAGGAAGTGCCCAGAAGGACAGAAAGTATTCCTGAGAGTTTCTTTTTACATCAAAGAGGAAAAAAAAAAACATTACAGAAGACCTTTCCAGAAGCAGAGGGACCACCGTGCTTTCTTGACCAGAATTAGGTTGCAGACTATATCAATGGCTATCAGTAGACAGTCAAGTGACATCACCACAACAGCAGTAGATAAGTCACTGTGTGTGTATGTGGTATGTGTGTTTGGGGGAACACACCTGTGTGTGCACATGTGTGTGTACATGTGAATGTGGAGACCAAGGTGGACATCACAGTGTCATTTCCAATTACTCTCCACCTTATTGTCAGTCAGGGCCCCTCACTGACTCAAGTAGAGTATTTAGCCAAAGAACCCTGGGGATCCCCTGTTTTACCTACCCTGCCAAGTGCTGGGAATACAGACAAGTGTCAACATGTGGGGAGCTGCTTATTGTGCTTTAACTACGTCCACATTATTTTGAAGGTCTCTGCCATTTTCTCTACTAACCAAAGCTAAGTTTGTATTTCTCTGCTTAAATTTCTTTTTCCCGCCTGCAGACTTCCTCCTAGAGATCAAATGATCCTCATTGTGGTGAGGTTACCTAGCAACCTGGCTATGCTAATTCCTATTTAAGCGCTGAGATATTTAAGTGCTACCTGTACTGCAATAAACGGAGACTTGATCAGAATTTTTGTCTTGTCTCCATTCTTCGTGTCTCTTTTCCCTTTTCATTCCCACCCCCTCCCTTAGGGTCTTTGTTGACTGACCTGCAGGCCAGGCCGGGACAGCACCATGCCCAGAATTTACTTTGCTCACACTTACACTGCAAGTACCTTACGAATGGAGCCTTCTCCCTAGCCCCCACTTGCTTTTTTTTTTTTTTTCCAGTTTTTGGGACAGAACCCAAGCTGAGGCCTTGTGAATGCTAGGCTGCCAAATTACATCCCCAGCCCAGAGAAATTTGTTTCTAAAGGCAAGGATAGGATCCTTTCATTGTGTCTGATGACACCCAAATAAGTGTGGAATATTGCTGGCTAAGAATCAAAACAATCTTTTCTATAGGCAAGCATCTGTGTTTACTATAATTGAAATACATGGAAAATAAGTTTGAGTTAATGAAATTTTTGGCTTAACTGGAGGAAATGCAGAATTTTCTTCTAGATTGTGACCCTATTAAAAATTACTCTGAAATATATTGATTCAATTTCCCCTCTACAATAGAATGGAATGAGACTTGGGTGTGTCTTCCTTGTTCGCAACCTTTGAAAACTCTTCCTCTAATCCCCGAATCATGTCAGTGAGCTTTAAGAGTATGTTTGTACAAAAGGACCCTGCCTCCTTGCCAAGTGGTATTATAGCTGTGGGCTCTGGGTGGAGCAATCAGCTTTTCTGCTTGGGGACTTTGGAATAGGAGCTATGGTCACATCCATTTATTTGTGTGCTTGGACATGTAACAACCTCTAGAACCATGGGCGGTTGCCTTTCTGTCATTTGGGGTATGGAGAAAATGTTGTTTATAAAAGCGAAAAAGAAACATATACAAGAGAGAAAAGTAGAAATGAGTTCTAGCTCCATAAGGTACCTAGAGTCCCCCTCACAGGCACCCATGTCCAAGCTAGCTTTGGGTAGTTTAGGATACTTTATGTCACTTGCAACAGGGTCCTATCTAATATGTGTGAGCACAGTGTCCTTTCTGAAAGATGATGGAGTGCCTGACAGCATATTTGGATCCTCATTAAAGGCTTACTTCTCATTGTCCAGAATGTCTTATGTAGAAAAATCAAAGACAGTCACATCTGTCACAAATTCACCACGAGGCTATACAAGTTGCATTTGTTCCAGTGAAATCATCACAATGGTTCGGTTGCTAATGCTTTATCTTTTCTCTAAATTTCACTCAACAAAACAGAGTAGTAACAACAAGATCAATTGTGTGTTGTGTTGTGTTGTGTCATCTCTCAGAAGAGCAGGAAGAGGGACTAATATATATTGAATCTCAACAGTTTGCTCTCTGTGGCTTGCTTACTTTAATCCTCACCCCACAGTGGGTAGTAATCATTATAAAGCCAGCGTGTCAGCAAGGAAGCTGAGGCTTCAAGAAGTGCATGGATTTTGTTAAGGTCGCATGGCTAGAAAGCCATGGAGGGAGACTTCACTTGTTCAGGTTGTTGCACAGGGGTGAAAAGGTCTTGATTGTATGTGATATTAGTTGCTTTTCTCATTGCTGTGATAAAATACCTGACGAGAGCAACTTAAGGGAGGAAGGGTGTTTTGTTCGCTTGTTTTTGTTTTTGGCTCACAGTTTGAGGATACAGTCCACCATGAAAGCATGGTGGCAGGAGATAAGGTACTGATCACACTGCATCTGTAGTCAGGAAGGAGACAAGAGAGGAATGACCCACGGGATTATGTCACCCACTGTTGCAGTTACCTTCACAGTGCTGGACAAATACCCTACCAAAAGGAGCTTGTGGGAGGAAAGGATTTATTTTGGCTTATAGACTTGAGGGACGCTCCATGATGGCAGGGAAAACATGGCATGAGCAGAGGGTGGACACCAGCAGCAGGAGAGTGTGCCAAACACTGGCAAGGGGAAGATGGCTATGACACCCATAAGCCCACCCCCAACAACACCTCCTCCAGGAAGCTCCAGTTCCCAAATTGCCATCAGCTGAGGACCTAGCATTCAGGACACATGAGTTTATTGGGACATCTGAATCAAACCCCCACACCGACATTCAGGGTAGCTCTTCCTGCCTCAGTTAAACCTTTCTAGAAGTACTCTTACAGACAGGCCTGGAGGTGTGTCACCTGGGTGATTCCAAATCCAATCAAGTTGACAATGAAGATGAACCGTCGCAGATATCCTGTTAGACATGGTCTGGTTGAGTGACATCTCACTCTGCTTATTCGATCTGCACTCTGCGTGATATCCTCGGGGCTGCAGAGAAGGACCTGCTGGCACCAGACTTACTGAGGTCTAATGAGTATATTTCAGCATTTTCTAAATTAAACATTGCTACATCTGGTGGGAACCAAGGATAAAAATCTTTAACACCTTATTTATAAAGGTGAGGAAAATGGCAGAGAAAGTGAGGGGCCCATTGAACTTGGGGGGGGGAGTGGACCCAGAGGCTCACTGTCGTCATCTGGTTTTGCCTCTGCTCAGTGATCGTTCTGAAGCATTTGATTTCTCTTGATTAATTAAAGAAGACTGGGGTTTCCGAAGGTTGGCTTTGTTGTCTTCCCCCATTGCTTACACTCAGGCTCCCAGGCTGACTGCTGGCAACCAATTAGCAAAAAGCTGGGGAGGCTGTGCTCCAGCCAGCCCACGTGAGAACCTGTCAGAATGAGTGGAGAGAGGCAGAGGCAGAACCCCGTTTACCACCAGGGGCCTCAAGCCTAGCAAAGCACCCGTGCAGTATTTAAATCAAACATTCCTGATTCCTCAAATCCAACTCAGCCCCATAAAGCCGCCCATCTGGAATATGTAGCAAGTCTAAATCAAAATTTTTATCTTCTAATGCTGGTGAACACTCTTCTGTCTAAGGAAGGCTTTTGTTTTATTTAGAGTTTTAAAACCTCTCACAATTATTTTTTTTTCTATTACAAAGAGATGTTGCACAATCATTTGAATGCGTTCTAACATTTCCAGACATAGACTGCTGAGAAAAGTTGGATTTGAATTTTAAACACCATCAGTAGCACTTCCTATAAACCCTGCCAATGTCGAGAAGAGTGTAAGCTACAGGAAAACTTCAATTAGTTAAAATATCCAGGGAATGGAAGATTCCAGGTTATCTCAGTTAGCCAAAAAAATCCTTTTCCCATCAACCTTTGATATTGGAAATCTTGCTGAAAAGTATGAGTTGAGTTTCCTGTCTTGAGAAACACAGTTTACTCTAAACATAATAACAGGCCTGCCTGATGGCTGAGGGTCAGACAGACCTGCCTTGACTCCATTGTCTGGGAGAAAATACAGCAATAAAAAACAGGAGGGTGGGTAGAGTTTGTACTTGATCGAGGTTTTCAAAGTTCCTGAATTGAGTCTTGTGGAATTTTATTCCTTTCTCCTTGTGTATAGTAAAGGAAAATATCTGCTAGACTGTTTTGCTTATATAAAAGTTAAATTGACCACAAGCCCCCCGTGGTGAATACCAGCAATCCCAGTGAGGAGGGCCTTTAGTGCAAAGGGAGCAGGGAGGAGAGGAATGATGGTACCAACACATGACATGTCCATACAAAGTGTCTACTTAATTGAAAAAAAAAAAGAAGTTAAATTGAGATCTTAAGCCAAGTCATGTAGTACATTTCTGTAATACCAGCTATGCAAGAGGCTGAAGCAAGGTGATGAGTTCAAGGCCAGCCTGGGCTACTAAATGAGACCTCATTGACTAAATTTAAAATTTCTTTCCAGTCCTAACAGAGAAGTGTCACTGGGGCATTTGTGGAAGTCATGCTTCCCCGCCTGGCCTTTATAGTCCAGTGTGGGGGCCTTGGAGAAGTGAGTGCCCCCCTTGGTATCTTCTGCCTCCCTCTCCTCTGCCAGAGAGCATATTGGCAGAATTTGATCATTTCTTCCCAGATCTGTTGTCACTGTCTAGACGATAAACAAAACTGTCTAGACAATGTTGAGGGTTGCTCAACCTTGCCAGTGATGACACCTAGAATCTGATAACGCACTGTTGTGTATTGTGGGACGCTGAGCAATGCCTGTGCCCTCTACCCACTAACAGCACCTCTTGCCCCTCAGCTGTGACAGCTCAGTGTCGCCAAACATTGCCAAATGTTCCCTGATGGACCAAATTATCCCTAGTTGAGAGTTGCCGTTCTAGAAACTGACACAAGAATCCTCCCCACTGCCTCTTATCAAGATTATGAGTTTTCTTGGCCTTGGAAAGTAATTTCAAAACATGTTTCCTGGGCTAGTCCTTGGAAGAACCACAGTAATTCTCAGATGAAATCAATATTGATGTGAATTACACGAGGCAGGTCCTGGGGAAATATGGCTGCGGGTTCTGCTTTGCTTTGAGAAGACAGTAAATTTGTTTCCTGCATCAATTCTGGTTTTAGTTTTAAATACTGCATTTTCAAACTCTTCTAAATTTCCCTTGAGGTCATTTGTTGTTACAGACAATGTCACTGTCTCTGTGGCAGCCTCCCATGTCTGTCTGTCACCCTCAATTTCACTGTACATCTGTCTGTCTCAGGAGGGTTTCTACTAAGGCTGCCACTTACTGTTGCTGGGTGCATTTTTCACCCATCGTGTGACATTTAGATTTGATGTTCTTAGAAAGCGTTTTCTATCCTTAAATTGGCTCAATTTGGGTGATAAATTACAGATCCCTGTTTTTGTTTTTTTTTTTTAGAAATATTTCTGCCAAGGAAAGTGGTGCTAAGTGGTTTCCATATAAGCAGATGTTATGACAGAATCTTCCCCAAAAGCCCATGTGTGGAAGGTTGGGTCTTCATAATGATGCTATTGGGAAATGGTAGAAATTTCCAGAGGTGATACCCAGTAGGAGAAAGCTGGATCCTGGGAGGGGGGGTGTCCTTAAGACTATAGTCATTTTCTCTGTCTTTTGATTTCTAGACATGATGAAGTGAGCAGTTCTGCTCCAGGACACAGTCCTACAGACAGGCTCAGCTGACTGAGGAGGAACCCTCCAGAATCTGAGCCAGAATTATCCACCCTTTCCTCCCTCCCTCCCTTCCTTCCTATCTTTCTTTCTCTTTCTTTTTTTTTTAAATATAAATTTATTGTCCATAATGAGTTACATTATTTAGTGGGCAAACCATGAGTTGTTATCCCAAATTCCCCAATTCCCCCCCCCCGCCCCTCCCTGATCAGTTGGATATCCTCCTCCGTGGGCTGTCTGGATTAGTCCTTGTGGCAAGGGATCCTGGATATCCTAGTACTCAGCCTGGTCTTCCTGGCCCAAGTGTGTTGTTACTGATGGGTGCCATGCCTCTGGACCATCTCCCCCACCACAGCTCTCACAATCTTTCCACCCCTCTTCCGTTCAGTGCCCTGAGTTGTGGTGGGTGAGTATTAAGGCTGTCTTAATGTTGCGAGTTTAGGGGTTCTTGTGTCACAAATCCTTGGTTTCTGTCTCATTGGCCTATCCTGTGTTGATTGAATAGCTGTGGTTATAGGTCCCTTGTTCATCTGTCATTGTCTGCTGGGTTCCCTATGGATTCTCCACGATATGACTGTGGTGGCTCCTCTCTTGCCAGGATCTCGGCCATCGGCCTAGGTTGGTAGGGTTAGATGGGCCACAGCTCTCTCGTTGCATCCTGAAAAACACAAACACATTTGGCGTATCCTCAGTTGGTTGAATGGCTGTGGCTATGGGGTCCCTTGTTCATCCTGTCCTTCTCTGCAGGGTTCCATATGGATCCTCCACAATATGACTGTGGTGGCTCAACTCTTGCCATGATCTCAGCTTTTTGCCTGCTGTCAGGTGGTAGGGTTATATGGGCCACAGCTCACTTGCTATATCCTGAAAAATACAAACACAATCTCCATCGGAGAGTGAGAACAGTGTAGGTTAACAAATATACAGCATTCT
>PVHP010025278.1:0-25680 GCA_004024765.1 Zapus hudsonius | reverse complement strand
ATCCATCAGGAATGAAAGTATGGGTCACCCCTCCAGGTAAAGAACTAAGACCTGCTGAGGTGCTTGCTGAAGGTGGAGGAAATACAGAATGGGTAGTAGAAGATGGTAGTTACAAATACCAACTAAGGCCACGTGATGAGTTACAAAAATGAGGGCTGTAATTGCCATAAGTATTTTGTTTTATTTTGTTTGTTTTGTATTACTTGCTAAGAATGTTTGCCCATATGTATACGAATACCTTTGTTTTTCCTCTATTATGTAATTAATACTGATTGAGATTATATCAGTAATCATTGTTGAATTTATATTATTAATTAGACTAAGCATTACTCAAGAGACCTGCCTTATGTTGGGGAAGATTATGCATTTCCAGTTGTACGTGGGATACTTATATCATGTTAGGCGGAATCATGAGATTACTGTCTTCATTTGGAAATTAAGATGTAAGGAGATATGATTTGATATCAAGGTGACAAGGGGTGGACTTGTGATGGTTAAATTTGTCAACTTGATCTAATCCATAATAATACACTAACTACCATCTGGGGGCTGGCTACCATTCTGGACCTCGAAGGGTCTCTCAATGCTGATCAATGGCACTCTGTGGTTTCTTCAGCAACAGGGTTTTGCCTCTGGTCTGGGTTGGGCATTCAAGAGCTTTGACAGAATCCTGTCTTGTTTTTGGAACCTCATGGGTCACTTTGGTCAACAGCTCAGTGAGGGAAGGAACTGGTGACTGGGACCAGGGGTTGTCAGACTGATCAATTATTCACAGGCTTAGACTCTTTTTTTTTTTTTAAACCCTGCTATTATGCAGGTCTTGAATACCATGGCCACTGTGTGTCTGGACAACAGCACTGTATGCACTCTTCCCCTTCCGTTGTCTCTTACATTCATTCTGTTACCTCTTTCACAGTGATCCCTGAGCCTTGAAGGGTATGATAGAGATGTCTCAGTGCTGAACACTCCACTCTCACTGCTTCTCAGCACTGTGGTGTGTTTTGAGTCACCCCAGTGATCACTGCCATCTGAAAAGAGAAGCTTCTCTAACCAAAAGAGAGAGTAGCATTAACATATGGGCATGAACTTGAGGATACTTATCTGGAAGCTGGAGGTGGTGGGCATAATTTATGCATTTAGCCAGACAACCATAGTAGTTTCCTCCCTAGGGCTTATGACCTTCCTAGCCACAGGCTTTTGACTAGGTTTTTAGTACCAGACAGGAATTTCCTCCTGTTGAATGGGCCTCAGGTCCAATCAGAGAACATTTGCCCCCTCCCCCCCCCCCGTACCATAACAAACATGCCACCATTGCACCAGTTGGTACATTTGGCTGGGTTGGCCAGTCATACAGTTTGCAGGGTCCACTGCTGGTTAAGATTGTTGATGATTTTTCTCCACCCAAGAGGTTGCATAGATTTTGCTTACATTCTGACAGCGAGGAAGGAGGCTTTCAGCTGAGTTCCAGGTTGATTTTTCAGTGACCTGCAACCCAAGCGTCTTCAGCAATAGGATCTTACCATCTAGTTCTGGTGGGCAACCAAGAGCATGAGCAGTAGCCTGGGATATTTGGGGGCATCAGAGACCTCCCTGACAAATAACTCACTGAAAGTTCCCACCCATGGCACTAAAAATTTTCTAATAACAATCTCTGGCTTCTGAGTACAGCATTATCACCTCCATAGAATGCTTCTGCCCAAACTCTCTCTCTCTCTCTCTCTCTTTAAACATACATATTATTAGCCAGTAAAAAAGTAAGTTTCCATACATCCTATTCATAACATCTTAAATTTTGCTTAATCCTCTTCCCACCTCTTCTTCTACATCCCTCCCTTGACCCCACTTAGATCAGTCTTCCCTGAGTATCCTGCCCCTCTACTTACATATCCACTGTACACTCTCTGTTGTCATCACTTTTCATATTGCTGGGATGAACATCCACACCAGACACGGTTTATAGGAGGAAGGGATTTATTTCAAGCTTACAGATCCAGAGGGAAGTTCCATCAGTGGCAGAAGAAGCTACTTCCATATAACCAAGCAGAAAAAAAAAAAAGTAGCAGCCAGCAAACACTGAAAGCAACAAGCACATGCTGGCAAGCAGTTGGAAACCCCAGAGCTCAAACAGTTCTCTTACAGCTTTGGGCTATAATTCAGATCCAACCTCAGTGACACCTTAGTACACCAGGATCTACCCTACCACCCCCCATGCCCTAGGGACACCTCCTTCAGCCAGGTCACTGGAGACCAGGATTACAAGCTTTAATAAAACACCTGAGTCTATGGAGAACATAATTCAAACCACCATACTCCCCTAAAACCCTTCCTTCTCCTTCCTCTGTCATAGCTTCTGTCTTGCTTCCTGGCCTCTACTACTGACTTTTACTCCAACTCACATATAAAATCTACACATTTGAAGCTAGGATCCACATATGAGAGAGAACATGCATCATTTGACTTTCTGAGCCTGGGTAACCTCACTTAGAATAATCTTTTCCAGCTTTGGAGATGTTTTTGGAGAATGCAGTGTGACGGTTGTTTGTCTGGTCTTTGTGTCATCTGGCCTGGAGATTATGGACAGATTGTGAGTTTCCATTACATTCCATTATACAGATAAGTTCGTTTGGGACTGTAAGAAAATGTCAGTTTGTCCAATAGCAGCCAGCGAGCAGGCCACAGCGGGTCACCATCTGTAATGTAGCAATGGCACATGCAAGCTCAAGACTTGCCTGCAGCTCTTGGTGGGGACCTCAGCCTCTAGTGGCAGAGCATCCCAGCCATACTGGGTAGGCTTCTAAAATGTGGAATATGAGCAGAGGGGGCAGTGAGAGAGGAGTCAAATATCCCTGCTGTCATTACCTTGTGGGGGAGAAGCCAAGGGGCCTGGTCTGGGTCCTAACCATTGGGCTATCTGGTTCAAGAAGGATATCAGAGGGAAAGCACTCTACAAAATAGATCAGATAGGGAGAGGAAGGGCTATCCAGTGTACTGATTAGCTCTCCAGTATCTCTGCATTGTGTGACTCAATCACACAGAAGCTGTGAATGGGAATGAGATGTCTCTCAAATTCCCCATTGGATTCGGGCAAGGCCTAGGGGAAGCAATAGACTCAGCGCTGAGATTTGCAAGGCAGACAAGGCTGCTCACTCAGAATGCTCCCCAAGGTTTCTGATCTGCTGGTCATGGAAAAATGGCAGTGGAGACAGGAAAATAGAAATCCCAAGAAGGGGTTCCAGAAATACCTCCAACCAGGCAGATACTATATGTATAAAGGCCAAAATAGAGGGTTTTTTTTTTTTTTTGCCTCTGAGACACTGACAGATTCTAAACACTCAAAAGAAATAATAAAAAATGAATTCACTCCCACAAATACCAACATCATTATGATGTATTAAATACAATAGATTTTTGAAAGTAAATCTTAGAAGCGTTGAGGCTAAAAGGGAATATGCAGAAATTGTCTTAGAGATATCTTCAAACAGGAAAGGAAAATAATCATCAGGTTTGGAGTTTCTACTTAGAAAAATTGTTACTAAAGAGTGAGAGAAAAATAATGATGTTTCCAAGCTTGGAAATTGACTATGCCTAGGGTTTCTTTTTAAACAACTAAAAGGGAATTTTGTCTGAGAGAAAAAAATAGAAAATGAAAGTTAATAAATAATAATGGTCATATATCTTCTCAAATAAAATTCATTTTAATCTTTTTATTTTTATTTTTATTTGCTTTTATCATTTTGTCATTAATAGTAATTTATGATACAGTATTTTGAATAAAAATACCAATTTTGTGTATGTGAGATCATGTGTGTGTACAGGGGAATTCAGGTGCACATGCACTGTGTGCTTTCATATAGAGGCCAGAGGACAACCTCAAGAACACCACCCAACAACTTTTGAGACACTGGGTACCTTGAAGTTTGCCCAGTAGGTTAGGCTGACTGACTAGTGAGTCTCAGGCCCACCTATTGATAGGAGACAGAAATTGGCTAGGCAGCTTAGGGGTGACAGGACCCCAAAGCTTCCTCTTGGCTAAGTGCAGGACTTGTCCTTGGATCTGTAGGAGAAAATCTAGGTCATTACACTTTACTACAAATCAGAAATGTTAGAAGGATCTGGCCTTTCCTTATCTCTCCCACTTAAGGAGTCTTTATACTCCCTTCCTAAATAATTAAGATTCAGAGAAAGCTGCCCCTTTCCAGAATTCCTGACCCTAGACACTGGTGTTGAGAGGGACTGGTCAGGTAGCTTATGGTAGAAGGGCAGTTAGAGGGAAGGCTCACAAAAGCAGAACCTTAAGTCACACTGTCGCCCTGGCTACCTCAGTGACAGAACAGGAATTCAGTGTCTCACCCAATCAGATCTCTCTCTCTCTTTCTCCAGCACACACCAGACCCAGGTGTGGGTGGACCCTCTCTCTAAGTTTAGGCCAGTTGGCTTTCATACCTTTCACAGGTGTGCCAGCCTCTTCCAGAGACAATCCCCCAACTCCAGACAAATAATCTCACTTAGACTCACTGGAAAGATTCCGTTTCCAGTTCTTCACTCCATCTCCACGCCTGGGTCCCAGGGGTAAGACTCAGCCGCCAGAGTGGGAAGGGATATTTTTTTTCTTTTACTTTTTTTTTTTTGCCTTTTGATTTCTTTGAAAGCACACACCTCTTTAGAAAAATGCCTTTTCACATTTTTCTTTCCAGGGCCCATGTTTTTGTCCCACATCTGCTCTCAGACACATGAGTATGCAAACTGTCCCTTCTTCATGGAAGTCTTCTCTCCCTGGACCATGTGAGTGCACCTGCTTTAGCTTCTTTGGTTCTCAAATCCTCCCTCTCCCTCATATCCCTGATATTTCTGCATAAAAATATAATAGTTAACAAATTACCCTTCGCAGTCTTGTTTTATCCCAATTTTTTTTTTTTTTTTTTTTTTTTTTTTTGTAAAAACAGACAGGAACTCAGGGTTTGAAGTTTAAGGACTCTTCCTGAACTCCATAAACCCTGTTACAGGGTCAGGACTAAATTGGCTAAACCAACCACCCATCCATGGGGCTCATAAAAATAAATTTAAAATAAATAAATAAATAAATATAAAAATCTGAGCCTCAAGATAGACTTCTCAACCCCACCCCCTTCCTCCTTGGGTTAAGAGCCCCACCTTGCTTCCTTCTCTTACATTCTGGGTTTAAGCCCCCCCCTTTCTCTTCTCCCTCTTAAAATTTTAAATTATAATAAAATCTTTCTAAACCTTATTCTCTTGGACCAGCCCCTTGTGTGCAAACCAATCAGCTGTCTCCCAGTCTCACCTGCCTGAGGCTGATGGTAATCCCACCCCAATAAGCTATAAGAGAGGCTTCTTGCCTGTTCATTTCTTCTTGTCTGAACTTCAGGGTCCTTGTTTTTCCTTCTCATTCTGTTACTCTCTTCTAAATTATGGATCCTTTATTAACTGACCTCTTAGCTTCCTTTTCCGCTAATATGAAGGAAAGAGCCTCTAGTCTCTTTTGCTCTGTTTCCCACTTGGCTGTGTGTACATGTGTTCCTTTCAACTCTGGCCATTTTTTAATCTCTCTGGAAATCCCTTGACCATTCCAGCCTTCCCCTGGATTCTAATTATCCCTCAGCTCCCATGCTCAGTTTCTCAAATGGGCTCTCAAGTCCTGCTGCTATGTGCATGTGTATAGTCATTTCTTCCTCCTCCCTAGACTCATAATTTCCACCTAAATAAATTCAATAATTTATAATTTATATATCTCAGTCTTCTTATGTTCTTTGTTAAAATAGAAAAGAACTCAAAAGTTGTGCTTCATAGGCCCTCTGTGAACTCTAAAAGCCCCTAGTCTCCACCTCACTACAGTCCCTACCCCAGTTACCTCATGCAAGAACCTCTCACAGGCAGTGACCCTCTTCCTCTCTGAAACAACCCTTAAAGCTCCCTTCCTCCCTTTACTCTGGATTCCAGAGAAACTCTCTCCCCTTGTTTTGGATCCTGCCTGTTTCTTTTTGAGTCATGTAGAGTTGGGTCTCTAACCTCCCTTCTATATGGAACCCTGAACCTGACAGGTGTGTTTCGGGCAGATAAAGCATCATGGTGAGCTCTCTCCTCTCTTCTCTCCTGCTCCCAGCACAGCCTTTGCTGCAGCCCTTCCCCACTCCACACCAGCTGGCAAGTTTATCACATCTTTAGAACATCTGGCTTCTTTGGAAATACTCAGCCTCTGTAATTCACTTGAAATTTCATAGTAAAGATTCAGAATCCAAACAAAAGTTTATCCCTTCTTCCTTTCAACCTTATATGTCATTTTGTTTATTATCTGGCTAGATGTTGTCTCGTCTTCATGCTAACCATTTGTCTTTATGTCTAAAAACTACATATTAAATCTATGGCCATTAGGCACATATGTATTTTAAATTGCTAATTGAACTCTGTGCTTTGGGCTATAAGAGAGCTTGTCCATGATTATAACGATGGTGGATGGGTATTGTAAGGGTGAACAAACATACTATACTTTTATATTGCTTTTTAAATTACCTTACAGAGTCAATTAAAAGGTCCAAGGTTTTTTGGGGTTTTTTTCCGATAGTTTCTAAGTGGTTATCATAATAACTTAAATTTTAAACAAATTAATTAATTTGGGTTTACTAATAAAATGCAAGACTTGATATTTTTGCCTGTAGTTAGACTGTAGTTAGACTGTTAGATGTTTAAGATATGATATGCATGCTTCCTGGACTTTCATTTAAAAAGAGATATAAAAGACAGAATGTGTATTTCTGATATTTTAAGAAATTGGTTGAGTTAAATAACCCCATGGAGAGATCCAGTATGCCCACCAAGGAGGGCCCACAGTGGGTTGGGGACAGGGAAGAGGGAAATTTGGGTACCATCACAAGATTTGCTCATGCAATGTATCTAATTATTGACAATAAATATGTTTTAAAATGGTAGAATTAAAGGTCAAAGTTTCAATACTCAGAGTTCATATTTACAAACATAAGGTTTTCTTAAATTTTATTCTGTCCTTAATAATGTTTACACACAGTGGGTGGGAGAGATGGCTCAGCAGTTAAAGGCACTGAAAGCCCCAATACCCACATAAAGCCAGACACCCAAAGTGATACCTGTATCTAGAGTTCATTTGCAGCATCAGGAGTCCCTGGTGCACCCATATACTTACTCTCTCTCTCTCTCTCTCTCTCTCTCTCTCTCTCTCTCTCTCTCTCTCTCTCTCTCCTCACAAATAAATAAATAAGTAATTTCTTAAAAGAGGAAATTGGCCGGGCAGAGGAGGGTAACAGAGCCCCCCAAAGGAAACACTGTCTCTCTCTCTCTTTTCTCTCTTTCTATCTCTCTTTTTTCTTTAAGTCAATTAAAATATTTAAATATGTTAAAATATATTTACAAAAATGGCTTAACTTTAAACTGTCCAAGTTATTTCAAATGTCACTTGATGTGTCACATGCATGTATGTAATATGTCAGATACAGGGAAAAGAGTCCTGGATCATAATGGCTAATGGATTAACATAATTCAAGAAATTCTTTCTCTGTTAATTACCTCTTTTGCCTTCCTGCCTCATCAGCCTGACCTGCAACAGATCCTAGAACTAAACTCCCTAGTAATGTGGGATAATCACAATATTTACCAGATGCACAAAACTAATGTGATCCTTGGCCAAAAGAGAATCAAACGTTGAGGCTCCTGGAAGCCACACCTATATTTTTAGAACTTCAACAACCAACTCCAGCAGCTGGGAAGAGTTGACTGTTACAGGTCCAGAGCCAAAATTATCTTGAGCTACATTGGCCTTTAAAAAGAAATAGCCAACCCATCATCTTCTTCTTTGTTCTGGATTATAGTTTTTCTTGATCTATTCCTTTTGACACTAGACCTATGCATGAGACCTTGCTTATTTGCTCTGAGGTTAAATCATTTTATATGCCAGGGTTCATAGTTACTGATATTTTTCCAATGGTATGAGTAAAGACATTTCTCTGATGATGCCAGCTTTGTCTCTGAAACATTTCATTTTCCAATTCATTTCAGCAGATCCAGTCCCTACTGAGCCTCATACCTGTTGTTACTCCCCCAGTAACCTTTCCCATTCTTATATCCGTAGGCCCCATGCTAGTTAGCTAACTTGATTCATCCAGTCTGACCCCAGCATGCCAGGCAGACTTCCTTATCATCCATGAATGCAGATACATGCCTCTCACACTTGGAAGGCTCTGAACCCCTCACTGCCACAATCCAGCACAAAGCAGTTGAGACTGGATCACATTTCCCCATGGCTACATGAGGTTTCCCCATCTTTCCCCTGTTTTATGAAGCTATCTGGTCTTTCTTTATGTAAACAAAAAGGCTGGAGTGTGAGAGTTCAAAGCTGTCTCCTTCTCTCTTGCCCCTTCTCTCCTTCCTCCCTGGTCATTCTCAGTATAGGCCGAGGATTTTGAAACCACCTCCTTTTCTGGTAATTGAGTACACCTTTGCTGCTTCACTCCAGCCCTCACCTCAGTCACATCATGCAAGGCTCCTCCATCACAGTGTAGTTCCCCACTTCCTCTTCCCAGTAACCCTTAAAAATGTCTTTCTTACTTTTATCCAGGATTCCTGGGCTCCCCTGCCTCTCTATCTTACTTCAAATCCTATCAGATTCTACTGGTATTAAATAAAGTACTTGGGGGAAAAAAACAGTTTGTCTCTAGTCTCCATCTCAAACGCAGAACCTGATGGTCACAATCTTGTCTACACTAGCTTTATTTCAGGGACATTTTTTGATCTTCCTGCTCCATCAGGCATTAGTTGTTTGTAACCTCTATTTGGTGAAGTAGAAAAAGAAATTTTGGACTCTCAAGAAAGTTAGATTCTTGTTAAGTTTCTCCCTGGTTGGTACCTTGGATTTTGACCTCTCTAGGAATTTTGGTTTGTATGTTTGTTTGTTTGTTTTATTTTGCTTTCTTTTCTTTTGGGGTAGGGGGTGGGAGGTATCTGAAGTATTATTGACAACTGCCATTTGGTGATTGGTTTGTCTTTCAATGTTCCAATTTTTTCAAAGTATTTTAGGCTATTATGACATTTGCATGATGAGCCTTAACCTATTTGCATATCTTCTTTGAAGCAGGGAAAGTTTATTGGATTTTATTCTGATTGGTTTGATTGGATCATATGAGACAATATAATTGCTAATGATACATGAATTTGGGGGTTTCTTCTACCAATATACCAATATATGCCAACACACCAATAATTTGGGAGGTATTCTCAAATTGTTGTCTTATGAATTCAAAGAATGAAATCTACAGACCAGAGGATGGGGTTCAGAAAGATTTTATTACAGCTTAGAGCTTCAAGGAGGAAGAGCTTTAAGAGAAGGGAAACTTAAGGGAAGGAAGGAAGACATAGCTTTTGCTCAATGAGGTAAGAGATTGTGGGAAGCCCTGAATTAATAGGAGAAAGCAAAGGCAGAGCTTTTGCCCAGGGAGACAAGAGGGGCTTTGAGAATCCCACCTCAAGACTCAGGTTTGGGATTTTTATAAGCCCTATTGATGGGCAACTAGTTTTGCCAGGCTAGTCCTGGTATCAAGTGTCTGGAAAAAAAAAGCAATCTTCCCAGGAATCCTAATTATCAGATAGGAGTGGAAGGAGTCCCTAAGGGAAAGAGATATGGACTGTTCCAGATTCTTCTGACTGAGCAGTAGTAAAGAATAAATAAAGTAAGTGACATAAATTTTCCCCTACAGGCACAAGTACAATTTCTGCATTTAGCCAAGAGAAAGGTATACATTTTGGGGTCCTGTCACCCTAAACTGCCTAGCCAATTTAGGGACAAGTCTGACTTCTTTAAGCTAAAAGGAGTCATCAGGAGTGACAGCTGGGAAACTTCCATAGTGAGTCTATTTAAGGAAACCCAAAAGTGTATTTGTAAAGTACAGGAAGATAGTCCTAGAAGAAAATGTTGGAGAGAAAGAATACAATAAGAGGAGTCAATGGGAAGGGGTCACTGAGTAAATGAGGGTTCTTTATGGTTCCCATTTTAGGAGACTTACAGGCCTTGGAGGATGATAAGGGAACCCAAGTGGATGAAGTTAGATTGTCATGGGACCATAAGAGTTTGGGCTAGCTGAAGACAAGAGGATATGGGTTAAACAAATAAATACCCAGTGTCCAAAAATTAACAGAATTATTATCTCCAGAAGTAATAGGCACCCAATCTTCATCGTGAAGAACTGGAAATTTGGACCCTAGGTGAGGCTAGGGACCTGCACCCTCACCTCCCAACTGCCCTTGTGCTTTGACTCCCTGACACTAGACAAGACCAGGTGAGGGATCTGTGCCTTGGCTCCCCACCAGCCCCTGTGACTCTACCAACAGATCCCAGAGTTCCAGGCCAGGTAAACAAGCCTGTAGCATTCCTCCAGACCAGCCTGCACACCAGCAGCTCTGCCCATTAACCCCTTGACTCTAGGTGAGGCCAGGTTGGGGACCTGAACCCTGATCTCTGCTTGTACCCCCTGACCCTAGACAAGTCCAGGTGAGGGAGCTGTGCCTTGGCTCAGCCTCTGCACCCACAACCCCACCCACTGACGCAGGGTTCCAAACAAGGTCCAGCCCCCAGCCTGCTACTACTGCTGAAGGTTTGAACACCCCACACACACACTGTCTGACACCAGAGGAATAGGACATGAAGTTATGGCAGTTGGGGGTGCCTCTCAGAGAGGGAGGGGTCCCTACCTAAGGCCCAAGAGAGAGACCCATCAGTCATACATCACATTGCCAAAATTTGTCCTGCCTAACATTGTGAGGCAGGAAGTGGTGTATCTCCCCCAGAAGTGGGGTGTTCTATATAGGGTATCCAGTGTAGAGTGGTCCAGAGTAGATGGTGTTAGATTGCTGTCCCTTGTGGAAAACTCGAGATCCATCACCAGAATTGTTTATCGAATGGCATCATAGCATCTGATATAGTCTGAGACTTTTCTATATGGCTTGTAAAGCCTATGGCATATATTAACATATTAACAGAGTTATTAGGAAGATATATATATGTATATATATATATATAGCATTAATCTTAATAACAGCACAAGTGTCACCTTGGGCAAATATGAGGTCATGTAGAGTCCTGTAATTCTATATAATCATCTTTATCATTTGAATTTTAGAATTAAGGGGAATGCCCTTAGTAGTATCTTTTCCAGTGGATGGAATAAAATCAGACTAGATGACGATATCATTGGAAAACACTCCTAGTCTGCCTGTATTTAAAAACTTGTAAATTAGTTGAGCATGTTAAGGTGTTTAACTTATTTTCCCTGTATCTAGGGAAATTTCAAAATACATCCTCCAATCTTCTCTGGGGCGAGCCAGGGACAGAGATTGGTGTCATAAAGCCCCTTTAGAGTCAGTGGGAGGTGTCCAGTATACATCTTATTTTAGATCCCATTCGGAAAAAAATCATTTTAATGATTGGAGGTTTATGACATTTAGTCAGAGGATGATAACTGTTAAGAGTAGGAGCCAACCTGTTTTAGACCTTGTTTCATTTTTCCATTTTTGATAGTTGTTATTACCATATATCCTTAGTTATAAATTTCTCTCTTGAGTGTTTAAGACCCCATATATAGCCCAGATTTAAACAAGTATGTCTTTTTGAGTGTCACTGATGGCTCTCCAAGGAAGATTTGGGGTCTGGGAGAAGCACTGTGACTTCTTCAGCATTATCGCTGTCAGTTAGGATGAGTCCAGGTCATGCTTCCCTTGTCTTTCCCTCCATTGGGAAACTGGGAGGACTGTCAGTACTAAGTTGACTCTCCTGTTTTTTGATTGTATACTGGTTTGTTTTTGGATCTCCTTGTCTTCCTTGTTCAGAAAGACAGGTAACACTCAGAGAGACAGTGTACAACATATTAGGGTTGTTCCCTCATCTCCTGTGGCCTTGTGACATGGAAACAGAGGCAAAAATATTAGCCTATTTTGCTCCATGGCTTCAATTGGATTTGGGCTTCACATAGGTAGTTAGAACACTCAGAAAGGAATTTCTATCAACACTGTAGGATAGATATATCTATATTGACATCTGTAATTGACCAGTAAAGCATATCTAATTAAAGAATGGCATAACCTTCAGACCTTCAGTCTACTTTGTCTAACCTTTGATTTTACTTATTTTGGAACAGTTTAGGCCATAACTGAGGTATGAAAGTAGGCTCATTTTTAATTGTTTTAATATTGCATGACTATCAATATAGACAAAACATATTACTAGTTTTGAAAGCATTTCTAGCAATAAATCCAAATAAATTGATCTAGCATGGAAGTCATCAGATCAGGAACAATTAAGCAAGACAGCATCTATGTTTGAAACATACCAATTACCCAGGAGAGTTTGGAAACTCAATTGTAGGTTGAAATTATTTTTCGTAGATGTACATCATTGTCTGAGCTTGAGGTTGTACCCTGAAGTAGGGATTATATTTTAAAGAGTTAGTTTATTTAGAGGAACTAAACTTGAATTATCCAACATAAGACAATTGTTAAAATAAAATCCTAGATAGAGACTCTGTGATTACCTACAATAGAGCAGAGCCTGGTCCTTGTCAAATCAGAAGAGCTGAGTTCTAATATAACCCTTGGTGAATCTGTTTTTGAAAGAGAAAATATGTGACAGCCAATGTTGTTAGTTTAACTTCAGACATTAATTAACCTAATGTACAGTAGGGATCCTTATAAACATAAGAAAATTTTATGTTTTATCCATGACAGAAATTTTATAAAAACTTAACGAAGTTATCTCAATATATTTTACCTTTCAGGAGGATATAAGCCAATATGGTTGAAATTAAACCTTTAAGTTTTATAAGTATGATGATGACCATTTGATAGCACTAGCATGAACAAGTAAAAATTAGTTTTAAAACTACAATGTTTTTAGATGTGAGAACCTAATCCTTGAAACTTACCAGTACTAAGCAAACCTTATCTTAAAAACTCTGTTTTCCCAATAATTAAAACATTGGCAAAATAAAGAACTATTGTCAGCTTGAATGAGTATCTTAAAAAGTCCTTTTTATATTTCTTAACCCAAGAACAATTTAGTATTTGTGGATTGTTGATGAGTAGCCTTAATCATTTGATTTTCTTAAGAACAACTCTACATTCTAGGCAAGCCTAATGGTTGAACCTGTTTAAGTATCCTTTTTCCTTAAACCATGGACTGATTAATATAGCTAGGGCTAGAGAGTTCAGCTGACATTAGTGGTCAGTTTAGATGGTTTTACAAGAAAGAGAATAGTTGTACTCTGTTTTATAAAAAGCTAGGTTACAGAATTATTTAGTTCAAGAATGCCAAATGAGTATAACCATTGATAAGTATCTCTAACTGTTGAATAGCCTGTTCCTTAACACACACTTATAAGTCAAACACTTTTTAGGGTATTTTCTCCCTCCCCCTTTTTTAAGCAAGCAGATATAGCATTTATAGTAGTTAATGTCTTTAACCATTGAGCAATAGATTCAAAAAATCCTATGTCTTTCTCTTTTTGACTCAGTTTACCCATTTGATCATGGACTTTAGTGCCATAAAGAAGATATAAATCTCTTTGTGTTATGATTTTCCTTTAAATTCATCATTAACCAGAGGGTCAGTCTGGTTTGTGAGGAAGCATTGGGAAATATGCCTGTTTTGGGGTCTATCCTCAAAAGAGCTCTGTTTTGGAGACAGAATCAGGCTGAGCATACTAAAACATCTTTTTGTTATTGTTTTTGTTTAGTCCATGATTAAGAACTAGCACATATAGTTGGCTTTTATAGAAAAAAACTGGTATGCACATGTATTTGCATGTAGAACTTAGTTCCTCATCCTTCATAGAATTAAGAGAAATTGTACTGTAGAGCTCTTTCAAAAGGGGCTTATCAGAGATAGGATTCTTCAGCTATGTAAAACATCCTCCCAGGTGCTTGAGGTGTTATCCTGTATAAGATCCTGTGTAAAACATTTCCCAGACTCAGAGCTATATCTTCCCTTCAATGACAACATATTCAGGACATCTCTGCATGGAGTCTATATCCAGATTATTAATGGAAATGGAAACAAAAATTGACAATGTAAGTGGAAATGTGCACAATCAGCTTGAAAGCTTCACCACCAGGATCAATACAATGGAAGAAAAATGCTTCCTGTATCTGGATTGACACCACTTTTCTTATTTGGGGAAAATTCTCATCTATGATTTTGTTGAAAATATCTACTATGCCTTGAAAGTAAAATTCTTCTCCACTATACACTGAATTTTTATGTTTGATCTCTTCATAGTGTCGTGGATGTCTTTAAATTCCCATCCATACTTTCCTAAGAGTTTGCCCTTCTCTTTGTTGGACTGTTCTAGATCTGCCACCTTGTCTTCCAATTTATTCTGTCTTCTCCTTGATCCATTCTATTGGTGAGACTTTCTACAGAGTTTTGTGTTTGACTTACTGTGTTTTTCATTTCCAGCAATTCTGATGGGAATTTCCTTATTTTTTTTATTTCCTTACTCGTATCTTGTATCAACCTCTTTATTTCATTCAGTTGGTTTCCTGTATTTTTCTTTTGGAGTTTGATTTCTTCTTTTATTCCTTTGATAACATTTTTATTTCTTTGAGCACAGTTAAAATCATTCTTTTGAATTCTTTGTTGACATTTTAGCCTCACTGAAGGTCATTTCTGATGGATTTATAGTTTTTGGTAGAACTATATTATCTTGAATTTTTGTATTTCTTGTAATGTAGAGATTTTGGCATCTTGCATTATTCAATGCTTGGGTTTCATAATTATCTGTTGTATTCTTAGATATGTGATTCAGAAGTTATATATCCTCAGGGGAGGAGCCTAATGTGCCATGTGTGGCACTAAAATTGTTCACAGGGTGACCACAGAAGTGACCCAATGAGTTGTAGTTGCCTGTTATGTGAATATTCTACTAGGGTGAATGAGGCAAAATATAACTCTAATAGGTAAATTGGCAATATACACACATAAACAATATCAACACAGCATATTTATGCAAGGGCAGTGATTAAACAGATAATCTTTGCTAAGATAAAATAATTAATGGTGTGTGTTAACTCACACCCTTCATCCAGTAGACTAGGAGGCTCAGATTTCTGTTTTTTTTAGGTTCCAGGTCATTCTGAAACCCAGTGAGATCCTGCCCCCATGAAAGGCAGAAGGAAAAGACAACAAAGTCTGTGAGTCAATAAATATCAAATGCAACAAATTCTCTTTTTAAACACCACCTAGTAAGAAGTTTAATGCCTACAAGAGGTGCATCAATCAACTCTAGATGAACCTGTCACCTCTTGAGATGGCCTCCAGTCTCAATCAAGCTGAGTATAAGGCTTACTCTCTCTCTGTTAGCTGTGGGCTGGCTGGTACCATGAATCTGCTGTTTATATTAGCTGTGCTGGATGCTGGTGATTGTGGATTCTCCCGGTCTTAAGTAGCTACTTTTCCCTGGGGGAAAGCTGGGCTCCTGAAGCAGCTGCAAAGCTGCTCCTGATATCTTCTTTCTCTATTTCTTGTATTTTTGAGGTGGGAAGGTTTCAAGGTGATGGGGGGAGGGTCTCACTCTAGCCCAGGCTGACCTATAAATTATATATTTTATAAAACCTGTTACAAACACAGAAATGAGCATTTACAGAATTAGCTTTATAAAAGAAAAATAGTAACTAATAAATAAATCCTGATCTTATTAAGATTCAGTTTCTCTAATAGTTAAAAGCTTAATAAAGAAGCATTGCTAACTTGATTAAACATTTTGAGGATAGTTTTTATAACTGCCATCATGCGCAAATCAACATCAGTGAATTGAATTTTAACTGCAACTTAAATAAATATATTGACCTATTAAAGAGTCAAATCTGAATTACATTTATAATTTCATGTAAATAAAATAAGATTACCTATTGACATGTTGTTAAATTATAAAATTCTCCCTCAGTATAAGTTTTAGTCAAATTGGTTATTGCTTAATTTTTATGTTCTTTTATTGTGTCTCCCCAGCCTGAAACCTGCATTCTAACAAAGCTTTATTGATCTTAGACAAGAGAGAAAATAGACACAGAAAACCAAAACTATATCCTGCTTGTCATTCTCTTTTTTCTTATCATGTAGCAAATGGCATTTGCTTCAGGACAGATCCAGAGAACATATGGTTTAAACCTGTATTGTAGTCAGCACCACATTGCTGGGATGAACATTCAAACCACACACAGTTTGTGGGAGGAATAGGTTTATTTCAGCTAACAGATCGAGGGGAAATTCCACAATATGGTGGAAGAAGCTGGCTCCTATTTATAAATCCAAATAGACAGCCACCACCAAACAGCCAGCCCCATGAGCAAGTACAAACGGACAGCAAAAACAGCAGAGACCCAGGCAGAGCTCAACCCTCTCTGTATACCTTTAGTTAGGAAATCTGTTCCCAAACAGCTTAGGACTAGACCCCAGGATCTGCCCGCCAAGTGGCTAGAAATCCAAGTTACAAGATTTAATAAAACACCAGAGTCTGTGGTGGTGGATCCTGCTTAGGATCTGAGATGAATGTGGTGCCAACCATTTCCCAGAGTCCAGTTTACCATGAATTTAAACAGCATATCACATCACAATATTTTAGAATAAATTACATTATACTGAGGTTTTCAAAAAGTGAAAGAAATAGAGATTTAAAATTTCAATATATTGATCCTGATTTAAGGTCTCAATAGCCTTATGTGTCATTTTTATTTAATTAGATATTCAAATTCCTGAGGCCCTCAGGATTATCCCCTGCCAGAATTCAGCACACATGGTATCATGGCAGCAGAGTATGCTGAGGTGGCATAGCTTTTTTTTTTTTTTATCTTGGAGCCTGCACAACTGACACTTTCATAGTTAGCTACAGCCTAGGGAAATCAATGCTAAAGACATATGACTATCCACCTATACAATGAAAAACAATATATTGGAATATCTTCTAAATCTCTTGTTTGTTTCTCCATAACATCCCCTAGATAGAGATATTTTCTCTCTTTGTAAGTATCCATAAAGAAAGAGACCCTGAACTTATTTGGAATAGTTGCTTCACAACCAGAAGCCTCAAGTAAATGTGTATTTTGTTCCCCCTCATAAGAGACCATTACATGGAGGACAGCCTATGGATTTAGCTGCCCCATATGACTCAATACTACCCAAGATCTAGATGGCTTCTTAGTCTGCCCTGCAGTGTTTATGACTGATCTGTCTCAGCAACCCATTTGCATTTTTAGCCCCTAAGCTTTTCTGAGCCACTAAAGCAGTATTAGCAACAACAACAAAAGAGACTCTGGAATAAAGATGGAACCTAAATGTTAGGGAAGCTAAGAATAACTCCTAATACCTACAGGAGAAAGGAAGGACCTCAACACCCTCTTGGATTGAGCCTCTAATACTTTCTTAAAACATTTTTATTCCTTCATTCTTTGATCTAGAAAAGATGCAAGCATGATAAGACTCAGGGTGAATTCATTATAAAAATCTGTCAAGCTGACTGAATTAGGAAAGCCATACAATAAATTTATTACATGTAATACAAAGAATATAAAACTGTCTACAGGTAAAATATATTTATCTAAACAAAAGGCAACTCAGAAAACATGAGGTAGTTGTGACCAGTAGCCGGTGCCTTTAAACATTGAGCAATCTTCACAGTTCCTAGGTGGTGGGCTTTCAGCCTTTAGATGATAGAATTTAGGACCAAGTCAATGGGCCTGTCCTCTGAGCCTCCCACCCAACTACGATCCTGTTTCTGTCTAATAAGTCACAGCTGCAGGGTCCCTGCCTGTGGGGTCTGACTGTAGAATGAGGTCTCTCTGCCACCATCCTGCTGTTGCCTACCATCTAGTGTGGGGTACAGCCTTTTGGGGTCCACCACTGTTCTACAAGGTATCACACTGCACAGTCTCACAGACATGAGCCCCTGTCTGCTCACACTACTTCAGTCTGTGATTCAGAAACCCAGCACAGCAATCCCAGATAGAATCGGTGTTTCCCTGGTTGGCTATTAGCATTTAAAATTCTGGTCAATGTTCCACAGAGTAAACATAAAATATATCCTGAAAAAACTTAATCAATATTATACATGCAAAAAAAATATACTACATGCAGTATTACATTTTGCTATTGGCTTTAAAAGCAGGTGGAAAGAACAAAGAACAGAGTTTTAATACATGTGTGATGGTTAGGTTTTGTTGTCAACTTGATCTTTTTAATTATCTTGAGTGGGTCTCTAAAAAATCTTTAGAGGAAGGCAGCCTCTCAGTAGGGGGCAGGATGTCAGGAAGCTCAGGAGAGCTAGAAATGAACATCCCTTCCGGTATGGGCAGTGCAAGAAGGAAATTCCAGAGACTCGGGAAGCCGTTAAGTCTGAGAAAAGATTGTAAGGCTATATAAAAGGGAAGAAATTCTCTTTTTGACCCTCCTGGCTGTTTGCCATTGTATGTGTGGTGTTGGTGATGGGTTTCTCTTTCTCTGTTTGGACCTATGAAAGGAAGTCAGCCTTCCCCTGGATCTGGAGCTTTGATAAATCATTTCCTCCCATAAACTGCATGGTTTTAAGATTCTTCCCAGCAGCGTGTGGCTGACTGTGACAATATGTCTCTCAAAAAAAAAATTCCCAAATCTAACACTTAACAAATTTTTAAATGTACCCAATTCCCAAATGGTGGAGAGTCATACAGAAGAAAATATAGAATTGGGGAGATAAGAGATCATGCCTTCTGCTGCAAGAAAGGCAGGAATCAGGAGATTACTTACCCCTCTGGTATTCCCAACCAATGCACCAAAATATATAGGAAGTTTGGGGTGCCTCTGCCAATGTATTAATAAACACCAACACACTGATAATTTTAGGGTGTTCCTGGTTCTTTGTCTTATGACATTGATGAATGAAATCCACAGACCACAGGATAAGTTTCAGGAAGAAAGATTTTATTATAGCTGAGAGCTTTAAGGAGGGAGAGCTTTAAGAGAAGAGGGAGGGACAGGCTTAAAGAAAGGAAGACAAGGAGGCAAGATTGGGTGTGAGAAGCCCTGAATTTAACAGGAGGAAGCAAGGCAGAGTGTTTGCCCAGGGAGATGAGAAGGGCTTAGAGAAGCCCAACTAGAGAGTTAGTTTGGGGATTTTTATCAGCCTCATACATGAGCAGCTGGTTTAGCCAGGCTAGTCCTGGTGTCAGGTGTCAGGTATCTGGAGTCAAGATCTCTGAAAAAGGACAATATTCTCAGGAATTTTAGTTCTCTAGGAAGGGCTCCCTGAGGGGGAGAGATAAGGAAAGGCAAGAAAGATCCTTCTCACCTTTCTGACCTGCAGTAAAGAGCAATAACCTAGAATTTCCACAACATGCCCAAGGATAATTCCTGCACTTGTCCAAGAGAAAGCAATTCAGATTGGGGTCCTGTCACCCTAAACTACCTAGCCAGTTTCTATCTCCTACATTGTGACTCATGTAAACATGAAAAATATTAAACCTTTGCTATTTTGGTGTTCCTAGCAACAATCCTAGCTGATTACTAGTTTACCAACATAGGATGATTTCTAAAACAGTATGAGCAGCACCAGTCTGTTCCTAGAGTTCCTGCAATTATTTAATTGGTTTTTTACATTTCTTTAGAAAAAATTAATTGTGCAATCAAAATTTCTTTGGCATACATTGTTTAAAATGTGTATAAATGTAAATACATACATTCATATGTATGCCAATATCAATCATATATATGTATACATACATATATCTACAGATCACATTTATATAGTAAGGTTTCTACTTTTTTGTTCTTTCTTTTAAAATGCAAGTAGTGGATGGCTCTGCAGTTAAAAGACATTGGTTATAAAGTCCTTCAGCCCAGATTTGATTCCTCAAAACCCACATAAAGCCAGACACATAAGGGGGCACATTCATGTGGAATTCACTTGCAGTGGCATGGGGCCTTAGCATGCCTATTATCTTTCCTTCATTCTTTCTCAAATTAAGAAAAAATAAATATCTTTTTAAATTGAAGAAGCTAAAATGTTAGAATTTAGAAAATTTTCATTTTAGACAGGAAAAGAAAATGACCTGACTAATTGGAATGCTAATGGTAATCTTCTTTGCATTTGGCATGTTTGGTGCTATCAAATGCTTTGTGATGATCTGGTGGAATTCTGTAGCAAATCCATCTGGTCTTGGCCACCTTTTAAGTTAGAGATGTTTCTTGCTTCTTGCTTGAATCTCATTTTTATTATAGATTCATTCAAAAATTTTTTTAGATTCATTCAAATTATACATCTCATATTTGTTTAATATTAGCAAATTGTGTGCATATAAAATTCAAACATTTATTTTGTATTTTACAATATAGTAAATAGGTTTCTCAGATATATGATAAATTTTATAATTTTAATTTCTATATGTTTTAATGTCTTCTTTTATATCTCTAATTTTTCCAACTCTTTAGTTCATTAATTCTTTGTGTTGTCACTTTTGTTCTTGTTTCATTTCTGCCCTAATCTCATCTATTTTTTTTACCTTTCCAAGGCCTGAAGATATATTTATTTGAGAGTGCTCTTATTTTATCTTTGTATTGAAAACTTCAATATATATAAACAATGTGTCCTGGTCATACACCTCCTTAAATACTCTCCTGCATGGTATCGGCATTGTTAGTTTGGAGAGACTATAATGGGTATATACTCTCTTTAGAGCCAAAGTTAATGGAAGTTTCCCCTTGGAGTCCCAATTCTTGGTTTCCATAGGATTTTGGATTGGATACCAGATCCAGCCATGGGTTCATTTCACTGAGCAGATGTTTTATCTAATCAGAGCCATTGGTTACCCACTCAGTTTGGGTGCCGCTACTGAACAGGTGTTTACATCTCATCATGCTCTTTGCTGTCATATAGCAGTGTCCCCTGATTTCTCCCAACACCATTGGTTGATTTTCCCTAGCAGCTCATGTAGCAACTTCCAGCAATACACAGACTAACCATCTGGGAACTGGCATCTTCTCAGGTTGCAGCTGGGTCTATAGATACTGTGTATTGGCACCATTTGCCTGGGATGGGTAATCACATACTTTGACAGAAGACTGTCTTGTTCGGGGATCAAATATGTCTCTACAATCAACAGCTCAATGTGGTAGTAACTGATTACTGCCACTGGGAGTTCCAGGACCTAGGCAACTATTTTAGGGTTGGGCTTCATACAATCCTCTCCAGGTCACTTCTTGTCAGATGATATCCCAATATTCTTTCAAAGAGTTTATATTTTCCTTCTGTCCAGGAATAAGGATTCTATGGTACCAGTTCATTTTACATTTAGATTTGTGTATATGCCCCTATGCTCTTCCATTCCCTCAACCCAAACACTTCCATTCCTAGTATCCATCCCTTGCATGTCAGGTATGTTTGAAACTCAAGCTGTTCCTGGAAAACAGCTGCAGATGAGGGAGAATATGCAGTGTTTGACTTTCTGTGCTTCTGTGAGCTTGATGAGAAGGATCTGTTCCAAGTCCATCCACTTTCCTGCAAATTTCATTGTCATTTTTCCTCACTGCTGACTAGAATTCCATTGTGTATATGTATCACAACTTTGATATCCATTCATCCAGGAAAGGCATAAGGGTTGATTCTAATTCTTAGCTATTGTAAATTGAGCAGCTATAAACATGGTTGAGCAAATATCTCTGTGCTGAAGAGAGGAGATGTCCAGTAGAGGAAAATCTGGATCAATTGGAAAATCTGGATCAATTTTAATCTTTTTCAGGACCCTTCCACACTGGTTTCCACAGTACTTGTTCAAATTTACATTCCCACCAGCAGTGAATGAGGGTTCCCCCCCCCAAAAAAAAATCCTCACCAATATCTAACAATATTAGACTTTTCAATGATTATCATTCTAGCTGGAGTGAGGGAGAATCTCATAGATGTTTTGATTTGCATTTCCCTCATGATTATGGAAGTTGAACATTTTGAGTGAGTATTACACATTTGAATTTCCTTTATTGTGAATTCCCTATTCAGTTCTCTGCCCCATTTTTTGAGTGAATTTTTTGATTTTTATGACTTCATTTTTTTTTACTTCTCTTCAGATTCTTCATATTAGGCCTCTGTCTAAGGTGTAGATAGCCAATTTGATGAGGATCCACTGGTTCTGTGTATGATATGCTAGTCTGTACAAAAGTTTTTGGGTTAATGAGATCCTCTTGCCAGGTGATGCCCACTTCTTCTTCAAGAGCTTGCTGCATGAAAGAAAGAATTTTATAATTTTGATTCATTATTAATTTAGCTTATTGTATATGTCCCCTTTTTCTATCCCCCATTCCTTCTACCTCTTTCACAGTCTCACATTTCCCCTGTCAGGTTTGCTTAGAATTTATGCTTAACCTGGTTAGGTACCACATATGAGGGAGAATATGCAACATTTGACTCTTTGTTCTTCTAAGAACAAACTAAGCAAGATCTGCTCCAAATCTGTCTGCTTTTCTTTAAATTTCATTGTCATTTTTCCTTTCTGCTGAGTAGAATTCCATCTTGTAAAGGTACCACAATTTTGATATCCATTTGTCCAGGGATGGGCATTTGGGTTGATTACAATTCTTGGCTATTATGAATTGAGCTGCAATAAACATGGTTGAGCAAATGTCTCTGTGCTGAGGTGTGATTTCTTGAGGGTAGATGCCTAGTAGAGGGATAGCTGGGTCCATTGGCAGCTCTATATCCATTCTATTCAGGAGTCTTTACACTGCTTTCTGTAGAGGTTGAATGAGTTTGCAATCCCACCAGCATTGAATGAAGGTTGCTTTTTCCCCACAAACTCCTAAAAAATGATTGGGACATCCAAGAAATAAAACAGGAAATTCAAAATTTCCTAGTACTAAATGATGATGACAACACATCATATCAGAACTTGGGGGACACAATGAAGGAAGTCCTAAGGGGGAAGTTCATTGTGATAAATGCCTTCATATCAAAGACAGAGAGGTCTCAAATTAATCATCTAACCACCCACCTAAGATCATTGGAACAGACGGAAAAAGCTAACCCAAGGAGCTCAAGACAAAAGAAATAATTAAAATCAGAGCTGAGATTAATGAATTGGAAATCAAGAAAACAATTAAAAAATAGATAAATCAAAGAGTTGGTTCTTTGAAAAAGTTAAGAAGATTGACAAACCCCTGGCCAATCTAATCAAATGAAGAACTGAGAAAGCCCAAGTCAACAAAATCAGAAAAGACAATGGGGAGATCACAACAGATCCCGAAGACATTGGAAGTATTATCAGGTCATACTTCCAAAACCTCTACTCCACAAAATTAGAGAACCTGGAAGAAATGGATAAGTTTTTGGACACCTACCAACTACCAAAGCTTAACCCAGAGCAGATAAAATCACTAAATAAACCTATCACATCCACAGAGATTGAAGATGTAATCAAAAACCTTCCCAAAAGGAAAAGCCCAGGACCAGATGGTTTCTCAGCTGAATTCTACCAAGACTTCATCACAGAGCTGAAACCACTCTTTCTGAAGCTTGTTAGAACCATAGAAAAAGAGGGAAGGCTTCCAAGCCCCTTCTATGAAGCTACCATTGCCCTAATCCCCAAACCAAGCAAGGATGCAACAAGAAAAGAGAACTACAGACCCATATCTCTGATGACCTTAGATGCAAAAATCCTGAACAAACTGCTAGCAAACCGGATAGAATGCTACATCAAAAATATCCTTTATATATCAGACCCAAAGAATAGTATCAGTAACCTCTTGAAGGTGATTACTGCCTTCAGCAATGTGGCAGGATACAAAATTAACACACAAAAATCAGTAGCCTTTCTATATGCAGAAGACAAGCAGACAGAAAAAGACATCAGAGAGACTGTCCCATTTTCTATAGCCTCAAAGAAAATCAAATACCTTCAAATATCATTAAC
Organism: Zapus hudsonius; assembly: GCA_004024765.1. Classification (NCBI taxonomy): domain Eukaryota; kingdom Metazoa; phylum Chordata; class Mammalia; order Rodentia; family Dipodidae; genus Zapus; species Zapus hudsonius. Next base: position 1,731 of record PVHP010025278.1, on the reverse strand, counting down.
CAAGGTTGTACAGGACTTGTATAAGGAAAATATTGAAACACTCAAGAAGGAAATAGAGGAGGATGTGAGAAGATGGAAAGATATTGCATGCTCATGGTTAGGGAGAATCGATATAGTAAAAATGGCAATCCTGCCAAAAGCGATTTACAGATTCAATGGCATGTCAATAAAAATCACAGCCTCTTTCTTCACAGACATAGGAAAAATAATCTCTAAATTTATTTGGAAGAACAAAAGACCTCAGGCATCTAAAACTATTCTAAGTAAAAAAAAACCTTCTCAGGAGGTATCACCATTCCTGCCTTCAAAACATACTACAAAGCCATAGTAAATAAAGCAGCATGGTACTGGCATAAAAACAGACAGACGGATTGATGGAAGAGGATTGAAGAACCAGCTTTAAATGGAAGTAACTTCAGTTATTTGTTCTTTGACAAGGGGGCCAACAATGTATGCTGGGCCAAAGATAGCATCTTCAACAAATGGTGCTGGACGAATTGGATAAACACATGTAAAAAAATGAAAATAGACCCACTCTTTTCACCATGCACAAAAATCAACTCCAAATGGATCAGAGACCTGAATATAAATCCTGTAACCCTAAACACCGTGGAAGAAAAAATAGGAGGAACTCTACATGAAATAGGAGTAAAGGAAATTTTCCTGAGCAAATCTCCAGCAGCCCAGGAAATACAACAAACAGTTAACCAATGGGACCTGATCAGGCTCAAACGCTTCTGTACAGACAAACAAACCATAGGGAGTGCTATTCAGCCCACTTTATTTCCTGGCAGTAGCGCATGATCCCTGGTACTCACAGAGACCGCCTGTGCCCTCCTTGCAGGTACCCGTCTGAACCCGCCTCTGCCGAGTTTCCCAGGCAACTCCCTGAGGTCTGGCCCAGGAACCAAGCTAGGTCAGGTTGCCCAAGGATTGCATCTGCCTGTGTACATGGGGGGGGGGGTCGTGGAGAGAAGCTTGTCTGAGGATTGGGTGCTGGAGGGAGGGGAGCCCTGCGAGGGGCAGCCGCTCAATCAACAGCATGGCCGCGAGGGGACAATGGTGGGAGCTTGGGGTGGGGGAGCGTTCAGATCTGTGTTCCCCTGAGGAGCAGAGAGCCGCTGGGGAACCCTGTGGTGGTCCCAAAGCTGGGGAGAGGCTGGGCCTGGGTTCAGGTCCGGCTGTGACTCAGGGCCTGGATCCAGGCGGAAATTCAAACCTCCACTGAGAGACAGCCCGTGTCCTCCTGGCAAGAACCCTACCGAGGTCTGGCCCCGGAACCAAGCTACGTCAGGTTGCCCAAGGATTGCGTCTGCCTGTGTGCGTGGGGGAATCGTGGAGAGAAGCGTGTCCGAGGATCGGGTGCTGGAGGGAGGGGAGGCCTGCGAGGGGAAGCCACTCAATAAGCGGCCACGAGTGGACAATGGCGGAAGCTTGGGATGGGGGAGGGTTCAGTTCTCCGCTCCTCTGCGGAGCAGAGAGCCATTGGGGAACCCTGTCTGCACTGGCACAGGTGTTGGGGGGAGGGAGGAAGGGCCCGGGCTCAGGTCCAGCCAGTGTCCAAAGTTTGGATCCCAGCTGGAAAATCAAACCTTTACAGAGAGAGTCCTGGCTACGCTGTTACTCGTCCACCATCTTGCTCCGTCCCCCCATACACACATAGAAAATAAACAAAAACTGGTGCTGGAGAGATTGCTTAGTGGTTAAGGTGTTTGCCTGCAAAGCAGAAGG
>PVHP010025277.1:0-25664 GCA_004024765.1 Zapus hudsonius | reverse complement strand
GAGAGAGAGAGAGAGAGAGAGAGAGAGAGAGAGAGAGAGAGAGAGAGAGAGAGAGAGAGAATATGAGTGTGCCAGGGCCTCCAGCCACTGCAAACCAACTCCAGATGCATGCATCACTTTGTGCATCTGGCTTTATGTGGATACTGAGGAATGGAGCCTGGGTTGTTAGGCTTTGCAGTCAAGTACCTTAACTGCTGAGCCATCTCTCCAGGGCAGGATGAAGATTTTAGATTTGCAAGGATTCCCTCTGCAGAGCCCTGCCCCTTGTCCATTACCTCTTATCTAAGGATAGTCACAATTCTTCCTTTCTAGAAATTGGCACTGTTGGCCAACAGCTCCCCAAGTTTTTATGAAGTTGTTCTCTATCTGTTTGGTCTGGAACATCAAGAAGGGATTTAAATTTTATCTACAGCTTATTCTGTGCTAGGCCTTGTCGTCAGCAACTTGAGATCTCTCTTTAATCCTCAAAGGAATGCTGTTTTATGTTTTCGACTTAAAATATAAAGGTGAGAGAGGTAAAGTAATTTGAAGCTTGTAAGTGGCAGAGCTGGAATTCCAGGCACAGACATGATCATCCCTGGGGACTGGTTAATGTCCATGGACATAGCCAGCTTCCTTAGCTCAGTGCCACCAGCTCTGCAAGCAGGTGCTACAAACCAGAAGAGTATTTCCCAGGCCACAGTTCCCCGAAACACAAGACCTTCAAAGGGCTGAGAAGGTTACATACTAGAAAAATGGCAGGCAGGTTTTGGAGGAGTGAGTTGTAGATATTAATCAGAGATTTTTTTTTTTTACTCTGTAAGTCTCTTCTGCCCTTAAATAAGTTATTATTCTTCAAAAGGAAATTAAACATGCAGGGTCCCAATGTCATTGATGATGGGACCCTCGAATCATTGAGGTCTACAGGAAATGAATATTTCATGGACTTTACCCAGGGATGCACTGGTTTAGGCACTTGGGAAATAGCTGTGGGAAGACTCACTTCAGGGCTGGGGAATAAGTGGATAAGTGATTGGAGTTCAGATCCCTAGCACCCATGCATAGCTGCATGCTGGAGTGGGCATCCAGCACACCTACAGTGAAAAGGAAGGTGGAGACAGAAAATCCACAGAGCTCCACTAGCCTGGCAAGTGGAACAGTGACTAATGACAGACCCTCCCTTATATGAGGTGGAGGCAAGGACTGACACCCAAAAGTTGTCCTCTGACCTTCACACACAAGCCGTGGTATACGTACACGTGAATTTGTGCACACACTCATACAAACACATCCACGGCATACGCACACATGCACATACCAAAAACAAAGCCTAACTTCAGATAAACACAGTGAGGGTGTGCGTTTAAGCTCAGGAATCTTCTGATGAATGAGCCTCAGCAATCATGTTCTTCCTCTGAAAGAAGCAACTATTGCTGTGCCCCTAAGGATAAGGTGTGGGCCAAGCTGCCGACTAGGTGGACAGCCTAGTTTGAAGCCTGACTCCCAACTATTTTGAGCTATTCCTTTATCAAGACAGATAGTTGAATTTCTCCTCTAGGAGAGTAGACATTACCTAGCTATCCTCTGCTATCCAATCTGTCTAGAAAAAGTGAAGTATAAATAATTAAGCTAATAAAGAAAATGACTAGCACATGAGAACATTTCCACAGCATGTTCCATAGAATCAATATTCTACAGGAGATGGAGAAGAATGAAACAACTTTAATGATAGCAGATTTCGATGCCAAGGCCCACTGTGAGTACCAAAGCTGGGGTGAACATGGAGTTTCCATCATTTATTTAAGCATCAGAGTAACAGTTGTTACCCTGCAGACATGTTAGAGAACATTGGTCTAAGGTGTAACTGTCAAGTAAATAAGGCCCCCTTGTTGGTACTTTATGTATTTTGCCTGCCTGTCTGCCTGCCTGCCTGCCTGCCTGCCTGCCTGCCTGCCTGCCTGTCTGTCTGTCTGTCTGTCTGTCTGTCTATCTGTCTTCAAGCACAAAGACTAGAGTTCACACATACAAATGAGAGTTGGAACCCAAGGAAACTAGATGTCCTTGCCAGCAATGCTGCCTCTCTTTCAAAGCGCTTTTGAAACTCCCTTTCGGTCATTGTCTCCAGGAATCAGGGCACATTTCCCCTGAATAACCTCACCAATGCAAAGGTTGACTCTGTGTGAGGAAATTTGACTTGGGGAACCAACTGTGCAAAGTCAAGCTCAAAGTCAAGATCCTTTGTGTCAGAAGGAAGTAAACCAAAGCAGCTCACAGGGAGGATGAAGGTTTCAGCACCACCTGCGCTACTTATTGTTGATGAGACCTTGAAGAGGCAACTCAGCCTCCTGGACTCAGTGCTTCACCCCAGAGTGGAGAGAAGCATATGCACCTCCAAGAGATCCTGACGATGAAATATAAAGTCAGATATACAAAGGGATTAGCACCAGGCAACACAAAAGTGACCAGTGCCCCTAGCCAAAGCTTGCCTGGTTTTATTGCATGCTCATATCCATCAGTGAAGGTCATTCTCAAAGAAGGCAGAGATAGCTTTGCCATGGAAGCGTGGGCAGAGTCGGTGGTGCTACATAGGGAATTTTCTAAGTGCAGAGTTACTTGTACCTACACATTTCAGCTTTAATTTTGTAGAGAATCATTGCCTTTCAATCACATAGCCAATGACTGACATCATGCTATGTAAATGGACCTGATGATTCTTTTCCCATCCTTGATCTATGAGAGAGATACTAAAATGTTATTTTATCATTAGCCTCCACAGGGAAGATTAGGTCCCTTTGGACTGTTCAGGAGATTAGAAACTATATTATTTATCTTGTTTTATTTTGGGTAGAGATACTGCGGAGCCAACTGAAGGGCCCTATCCATGTAATCTATTATGATTTTAACAATAATTTTGTAATAGCGAATTCTATATCCTTAGATGCTTTTAATTAACAATTTAATTTGCTGGGTGGTTAGAGTTAATATCATTATTGTCCATCTCTTCCAAAGGAAATTTTCTATATTATATTAAAGTAACTACTCTTAGACGAGAGCATAATACAATAGAATTTTAACATGGAATGAGACCTTATATGATATATATGGAGGTCTCCCAATGCCAACTGATGTTTTCTTGAGTCTTCATCCTGCCCAAAAATCTGCTTCCAGATTTCGGTCTTTCTCTAAAAGTTGGGAGGCTAATGACCCCACATCCATGTACCACATTCCCATCAGCAATTATTGGCTGGAGCCAAGGATATCATTTTTAGGTGGCACATATCTTCTCTGGTTTGCCTCAGTTACCACAACTCCCTACTGCCTCATACCCAGATGCTTCCTTCATTTATCTTACCACCAACATCCATTAGCCTTGACTTTAAAAGCCATAATTTATTCTTTCTGTGGTATTTTATGCATATAAAACCTAAGACCCAGCAGTATTTTGAGCTTTCTAAAATCATATAACCCATTAGTGGCCAACCTGGATTTTAGATCCATTTGTCCTAAATTCTAGTTTAGACCTTTCTTCAACATACCATAGAACTACTCCTTTGAAGACTGGTTGGGGTTAATAATTTTAAATGAAATCTGACATGCTTTACAAAGTGTGGTACCAATTTATTTATTCATGAGGAAAACGTGATAGAGTTATAATTTTTTAAAAAGATAAATATCCCATATTACTCTGATGCTATGGTAGTTCAAATTAACAAGTCAACCACTATGATAAAGCTAATGTTCACTGAGTTCTAAAAACCATGCTACTCATGCATTGTTCCATTTACTCTGTACTGTAATCCTGTCATAGGTACCATGATTATTCCCCATTGTGTCAACTTGCCCGAAATCATGGAAGCAAGCAGCATGTTTATTTGACCACAGAGCCTCTTGTCACATGGCTAGCTGATGGCAGCAGGGCCCCCAGCTGACGTCATAAAGCCTGCCATCACTGTGGAGCCAGTGTTAGCCACAGTGTCCACAGCTATCTCACAGCACCAACACACTGACCAACTGACCGTCGTCAGGGACACAGGATATCCAGATGACCTTGCAATCCATTTAAACACAGCAAAATAACATGTAGCTTTTTCCAGAATGAGCGCCTGCTTAGAGCTGCCACATTAGGGTGGGGAGTGACAGTAAGCCTCTCATCTTGGTGTCTTTCACAAAGCCCAACACCATGGAACCCCAAAATGCATTTGCAGCAGTGGAAGGCTCTTGCTTTCCTTTTGTTACTGCTTGTAACTTTACAATAAGTACCTTTTCTCTCTCCCTCACTTCCCAATAAAACCCATTTTTAACTAAATCTAGGCAATTCAATCAGGAAATCATCTTTGTGTTGATGAATTTTTCATCTTTCCAGTGCTTCACTAATATTTCCTTTGGATGTTCATTTAGATAGAGCAAATGGAGTTTTTACCTCTCTCTCTCTCTCTCTCTCTCTCTCTCTCTCTCTTCTCTCTCTGTCTCTCATTGCTGTTGTTGAGGTAGGGTCTCACTCTAGCCTAGGCTGACCTGGCAACTCACTCTGTAGTCCCAGGCTGGCCTCAAAGTCATGGTGATCCTCTATCTCTGCCTCCTGACTGCTGGGATTAAAGGCGTGGGTGGAATTTTAACCTTTCAGGGAGAGAGACTAGTCAGAACCCTTAAATCACTGGGTCTCAGAGAGGCTTTGATTTGTTGTTTCAGAAGTGCTGGGACTCTGCTGAAGAAGTTTGCAGGCATAACATTGTGAGCAAATATCTTCTTGTTTGGGGGATTAAGCTCACTTCCCTGACCTCCACGTCATTAGCTCATGTGAAATCAGGGTACTCATAAGAAAGGCTATAAACTCGAACAGGACTTTACTGATGGGAACGAGAATGGCCATGGGGATTGGAATCAACCATTTATGGAATATAGTGTTTGTTCTTACAACCCCTAGGTGTTCCCTAGAATCGTGGTCTACTAAGGATCTTCCAGGACAGACACTGGTAGGGTACAAGCCCAAAGAGCTGTAAGGCATGGCAGGAAGTACTAGAGACATCTAGAATCTAAAAGAAAAGCTCACCAATGAGACTTTAGTTTGATACAGATGGAGCCCGTGTGCATGGAGGATTAGCGTCATTGCTGTGAGTGATACTATGGGCAAAACAGGAAAGAGTCGAGTGCTGTTAACACCAGCTCAAGTGCTGTTTCTCAGTTCCTAGGAACCATTAAAGCATATGGACGGTTTTCTGAGAGCCATGTTTCAGGAAGATAATACCAATGGAGATGTTCGGGAAGGGAACAGAAAGCAGAGGAATAAAGAGACCTGAAGGTCCATCAATGAGGAGTGGCTCTGGGTGGAAAGGAGAAAGGACATCCTCAGGTTGTTTGAGAGGAGCCTTGAAGCGGACATCAGAGCAGGAGGGACAGGTACCACTCAGGCGTTTCCCCCTCAATAATTACGAGGCTGAAATATGTTTTCAGAGAAAGTACTTGTCATACAGAAGTAGCTTGCACAGTTCCAAGAGTAAGTTAATTTAAAAGTTAAAAATCAGACCTAGAGATCACTGGGAAATGTAGTTCCTTGGTGACTGACAATTTCATTTATGATCCATCGGTGGGAAGGGCAAATGCTGGCCACAACCAAAAGTGCTTATCCACACATACCTCACTAGCAAGTCCTAGCGATACACTCACAGCAGACTCATCTGGGTAGTGTAGTAGTTGAAAGTTACTAATTTTTAATTCTCTTACTTGAAAAGAAACCAGTGGCTTTAAAAGGGCAGATTGGCCAGGGCTATTTCCCTCTGAATGAGTGATGGATGGAAGGGCCAAATGGCTAAAGCCTTCATAAGAATGGGCTTCTTTCTTGTCCTGTTATTTGCTCTTCTATTTGTTTTTAATTTCCCATTACTTATGTGTCAATTGAGGATTAATTTTTTAACCATGCTAATTACCCCTTGAAAAGGCCAATTCTGTGTTTCCAATGAAGCCAAATCTCATTGGAATTAATAGAATTTTTTTTTCTGTCCCTTTTGAATTCTTATAGTTTTTTGTTTCTGAGTACTAAAACTAACCCTGGAATCACTCCCCGCTAACAGAACTGTTGCAGGAGTTGCAGGAACTTAACTCATTAAAATATCAGGAGCAAATGGCAATGTGGCCATATTTTATCCTCCTAAATCTGAATCTTCTGTCATGAGCCTGCATCACTGGGGATTGCTGTCTGCATTGAGAAGGAGCAGGGCTGTAATGTGTGAAAACACATTTCTCTAAATTGCGTTCACTGAAAGTACCACTCACTCTGTCACTGAGAGCAAGCTCAAATGCAGAATCCTTCTCATTGGTTGCATTTCAGAACTAGCCTTGTGATAAAACAGGAATAAAATAGGAAAGGGTTTTTTTTTTTATTTTTTGTAAACCATAAATGAGATTTTTAAAAAAATGTACAATTAATTTGGTGAATTTCTATTGGATCAGTTTATGCTTCTCCTTTCTAGCAGAGTGTGGGTTTTTGTTTTTCTTGTTCTCCAACACAAACTGCCAGCCACAGACTACCAGCATCTTTCCCTGAATACTACATATAACTGGAGGTGCTGGATCTGTTTTCTGCAGCATCCCAGGCTGACATTTCAAACGGTACTTGTCATTTCTTTTACAGAAGCTCTGAAAAAGCATTTGAGGCCATGGCAACTTTATTAGATTGTTACTGTGGATGGTAGAAATGGGGCATTTCGTTCTTACTTACTTTTCTTTCTTTTTTTTTGGGGGGGGGAAAGCCTCTCACTATGTAGCCCCAGACTAGCCTTGAACTCTGTATCCTCCTATCTTAGGCTCCTGAGTACTCGGATTCCAGGTGTGTACCCACAGTTAGAATGGGGCATTTTTTTTCTCTGTTCCAACAACAAAGAAACCAACTGTCTTTAAGGTGGATCACACAGAACTGATGTGAAGTTCATTTCTTGAAAGCACTATGTAACAGGCCCATATGGTCATTCATGGTCACTAAGGCCATTAGAATTCATTAGGCAACCCCAAGCAATGGGATTTTCAGTAGTGTGCTATCTCACACACAGAAAGACACTTTCTGTCTGTTAGCCACATATTTCCACAATTGTAATGATCAGGGCACAGTTTAGTCTAGAGCCTTATCATTCATTTCCTACTGAGTGAAAATGTTCTTGACATTTTCTTGAGAGCAGGAGGAAGCAGAGAACATTGGGCAGGATGAATGGAAAAGTCTTTAGGAGCAGGGTCCCAGAGTCTAGAGACAAACTTCGACCTCTGATAGTTTTGCATAAGATCTGTGTGGCACCAATCTACCTACCATTTGAGGTCAGCTAATATGAGTTAGCCAAGGACATACTGGACGAGATTACTCGCCCCTTTGTTATTTCTGAAACTTGAACTGCTTTTAGAAATAAGGGCTGGAATGTTCCATAGGCACTCAGAGCATGGGACAGAGGAGCATGGCACATACTCAGTGTGAGCTATTTAAAACCAGTCCTTTGGCTTCCCTCTGTGATTCTAAATACGTGTAATCACATTACACTGCAGCAGCCGGGAACTATTTCTATAACGCTCCCCAGCATCTGGGCTTGTTGTGGCTGGGTCCCTCCAACAAAAACAAAGTGGAGATGCGGTAACTGATTCAGTTGCTCTATCCAGGCTTTTAGTGGCACAGCTACCTACTGTGAGGCTATGAAAGTTGGGGTGTGTGACCAAGACTTCTCTCCAAATTTAAGGACTGATCTGTCTAACTCTTCTAGGGGGAGGGAGGCGCCTCAGCACATAAAAAGATACATTGTAAGTGAGTCATTTATTTACCTAACCAAAGCACTTCCTTAGATTCTTATCCTATGGAAGGATCCCAGCATCACAGACTTCACCTCCTTGTGTATTGAAGACTCTCTTTTGTGATTTGTTTGAAGTGCTAACATTTCCCTTAATTACACTGTTGGCCATCAATCAAATAGATAAACCTCTTGGGAATTGTCTATTCAGTTGTCAATCACTCAAAGACATTAGCCAGGCAACGAAATTAACCAACATTGTTACATAATTTCAAAACACCCCGATCAAGTCTGTTGTCAAACTATTTTTGGCAGTTCATAAAACTGCACAATATATTAACTAACTTTTTAGCTCTAACCTTCCTATAAAAATATAAAACCTTATAATTTATAAGACATATAAGACGTTGCCATATCCTATGTTTTATCTAAGTTTTATCTAAAGACAGATGTAGTATTCTCAGTACTTGAGAAGTGGAGGGAGGAAGATCAGGAATTCAAACCCAGTCTGAGCTATAGAGTAAATTCAAGGCCAGTCTGAGGTACAGGAGACCCTGCCTCAAAAAAAAAGTTTTATCTACTTAAATTTTATTTTATCTCTGATAACACCCCTTCACAATAGGTGTTATCACCTCCATTTTACAGATGAGAAGACTGAAGGCCAGTGAGATTCAGCAATTTGCACTAGATTACAAAGTTCTAGTGAGTGGGAGGGTAAGATTTAACCACGGGCTCCCCTTTTTCAATTCCATGCTATTTTCTTCTGTATATATAATCTTGTCAAAATAGCCAAGCAATGCAAACAACAAGTAAACAACTTGGATTCTAAATCATGCAATTGAGGTACCTCAAATTCAATGCATCGACTATTGACTAATTCTCCCTTGGAGCCGTCTAGCTACCAAGCTGGCTCTGATACCTGAGCACGGGAGACCTCTTGACCCCCATGGGATATTGCTTGAAGAACCAGAGCTCCAATTGCCTAAATTCATTACCCATAAGAATCAATCGTACATGTTACACTACGCCTATGAAAGAGATCTGATATCTTAGCCAAATGTTATTTTTTGAATATTTTCAGGCATAGGCTGAATATGTGGTTCTCTTGTGACCAACAGAAAACATGCAGCAAAGAGAATTTGCTATACTAATATTGTCTTTTCCCCTCCTGTAAGGAGTCTAGTTATAAATTAGATGGGATGAAAAAGCCATCTCTTGAGAACTGATATTTTAAGAAATTACCTAGAAAGACCCAAGTTGGTTTTTTTCCCCTCTCTTCTCCCCACATGGTAAATCAAGCAGAGCAGCAGCCTGCCCAGATCCCTGGAGACAACATCTTGAGTGCATATGTTATGCTGGATTCTGTATTGACAAATGCGAAAACTCCAGTGCTAAATAACCCAAATTCCCAAGTTAAAAATGAAAGTAAAATCATGGAATTGGGATCCTTGTTTTAACAGTCCAACAACTTCATCACCAGCCATTAAAGTGGACAGCATTACAGGTCAGTCAATTTACCATTGCAAGAATCACCCTGCACTGTTGGCGTGAAGTTGCAAGCAATCCCATCTCCCTCTCACTTGATTGATCTTCTCTTTCTTTTCAGAAATATCATCCCATCTAACAAAATTAATATTAAACGTATTTTACTAGAAGGCTTATCCAAATATATGCTACATTAAAAATAGTCACGATATAAATATTTCTCACAAGAGCTGCAGCGATGGTGTGAATAAAAAACTCCCTTCTGAGATTTCAGTAAAACCAGATCTCACAAAGGATCTGAAAGAAAACAAAACACACACACACACACATACACACAAAAAAAAAAACAAACAGACACACACACACACACACAGAACAGACTTTATGTTAATCCGGTTTAGCATAAGAGTCACTATTTTGACACTATTTTATAAAGTACAATACTGTTCCCCTCTCAGATGAAGCAAGAGAGAGATGAACCTGCTACAGGTTTCTTATACTGTCCAGGGATGAGGGTGATCTAAGCATGTCCAGTAGCAGCTAATAACAATCAAAAATTGTAAATACAGCAAAATGTTAGCACTGTCAAATGGCCAATCATGCAAGAGGAATCTCTTTCTCCATGCCCTTCTACTAATACATACAAAGCCCCAAATAGACCAGCTGGAATTTTTTAAAATCATAAATTAGACATAAAAATGCTTACGGGCCTTACAATGAGATAACATCAGGAGGAACGGTGCGTGGAATGGCTCTGGCATTCTCACATAAAGCATTATCTTTGGTACAAGTACACACGGCAGGGCATTTTGGCTTCGCTGGTTTCTTCCCCTCAGTCAGCAAAAGCGCAGAAAAGAGACATAGGAAATAAGCAATTCTTTTCAGGGGGATGCAGGCATTTCCCATCCTTCTGCTTCGTTCAGATTCCATGCAGTCGAAAAAATATCCCCACACATGAAAAGGGCTTCTGGAATTCAGCTGGTGATTGTCTTGCTCTAAGAACAGGTCGCATAGGAGTCCACCCTTTTCCTCTGTCACTGTACCTCTGCTTTTCAAAACAGGGACCTGCAGCTGATTCGTGAGCTGCTCCTCGCTCAGGCAGGGGGAAGAGACCTGTGAGGTGCCGTGAGATGGGAGAGAGCCAACTGCTGGAGGAAGAGAGCCGCCTTGCATCACCAGAAAACACTGAGCACAGACCAGCCTTCGAAGGCAAGCAAGCGAAGTGATGTAACAAAATAAACAGCTTTCTGCTTTCACCGGGAGGCCCTTTAATTGTTACCAAAAATAGGACGGCATTATGTCTTATTAGTGGGTGGGTGGGTGGGCGGTGGGAGCAGTCAGCTCGCAGAGGAGGTGGGCAATCTTGGGAACCTCTGGGAATTTGCTTTTCATGTAGGGAACAACCTCGTAAGAAAAACTAGCTTGGGAGCCAGCCCTGGCTGGAAAAATGAAGTTAATTGAAACTCTTCCTGTTATATTCTGTTAAATCCTTGATATGTCATGCTGGGTTCACCTGGGTGATACCATCGTTGAAAGATGACTAGGAACACATGGTCAATGTGACTTGCAGGGGGTGGGTGCCAGTGAATACTTTTCTGATGCTTACCAGGTATCATGAATTTTTGATTTTCATCACCTCCCCACCCCTCTGTGCAACCCCCTTCATCCTTCCGAGATGAGGGAGGGAAACAGAATTGTAGATGGCCTCCCTCCTCCCTTCTCACACTCTCTCCCTTCTTTGGCAGCACAACCAGAAGCCTGGAAGGAACTCCTTGCCAGCAAGAAGCAGCCAACTTTGGCTTTCTGGGGCTTTGAAAGAGGCTTGTCTCAGCCTAGGAGGCTGTGGTATAGTAGGAAACGCTGGGCCGAACCTGGAGGCCTGGCTTTGAGATCGGGCAGGGGACTATTCCATCTCTAGAATGGGAATCACAGGATGCATGTTACCAGTAATTCCTGTGATGATAATTAAATGATAGGCAATGCTGCTGGTACACATCATGGAAGATGGGGCACAACCCTTAGGAAAGGAAATTCATTTAAAGAAGCAAAATCAAGAGTCCTTGGGCATGGTGTGGAGTAGTCTAGTCCAAGGGTGTGAGAAGACACGTAGGATGGTGAAAGGGGGGGAAATCCATCTCTGGTCCTCTTAGCGTGGTTGAAGGCAGCCATTCTTTAAGCTGGCACAACCTTCCTTCCTTCCTTCCTTGCTTCTTCTCTTTCTTCCTTCCTTCCTCTCTTCTTTTTTTTTTTTTTTTTTTTGAGGCAGGGTCTCACTCCAGCCCCGGCTAAACTGGAATTCACTCTGTAGCCCTAGGATGGCCTCAAACTCACAGCATTCTCCTACTTCAAGTTCCTAAATGCTGGGATTAAAGGCATGAGCCACAACACTGGCTTCCTTCTTAGTATAAATAGGATCATTTGAATGACTGCATGATTGTGATGTAAGCCAACCTTATCAGAGGCTGATGCATTTACCTTCTACCCTTTCTGTCTTGGGCTAAGCCTAGACCAACTCCAATGACTCCATTTGGTTGGTTTTTGTTTGTTTCACTCCATAGCCATGTAGCCCATGCTGGTCATGTACTTGTGACCCTCCTGCCTCAGCCTCCTGAGTGCTGACATTACAGTTGTCTGCCACCATCCTGGCTCCTTTCACTCTGTGGGCTTTGTGAGAGGAGGTTGGTGGTAGTCCTATTCTTTCTCTTATCAGATTACTGTTGGTTTCCTTCAGAGGGTTGACAGATCCAGGGAGGTAGAATGTGAAAACCCAGTGCCTGGATCCTCTGTGCCTGTGTGAGCCACACCAGAGTGCAGTCTGTTCCCAGTAACCACGGGCTCATCCAAATAAATTTCAAATCAGAGCCATAATAAGGGGACTTGTTAAGGAGCCTTGTTAGTGCAGTAGGTAGTGTGTCAGTCTCAGGGGGCCTGCCCTGGTCAAGGATGTCAGGGGACAATTCTCTGAGGAAGGAATGATCAGGTGAGTGCTAAGAAAAGGAGTGAAAAGGGAAGCATTCTGGGTGGGGGGGAACAGCATGAGCAACGACTGGCGTGCTCTGCACAGCGATGGGACACTTGTACAGTTTTAGGCAGAGGAGTAACAGTTTCTGCTGTGTGTTTCACAAGAACCATTTTGGGAGGGATTTTAAACCTTTTTAACAGAAAAAAAATTTAAAGACCAGGCTGGCAAGATGGCTCAGCGGTTAAAGGTGCTTGCTTGCAAAGCCTGAAAGCCTGGTTTCAATTCTCCAGTACTCACATTAAGCCAGATGTACAAAATGGCGCATGCATCTGGATATCATTTGCAGTGGCTAGAGACCCTGGTGTGCCCATTCTCTCTCTCTCTCTCTCTCTCTCTCTCTCTCTCTCTGTCTGTCTCTTTTCTGTCTCTCTCTCTCTCTGCTTGCAAATAAAAGACCTTCAGTTCAAGATGAGTTGTGATTTTAAAGTAGATTGTGCTAACATTTCACTGTTGAGAACTCTGGAGAAGGGAGTGGAGGACATTGTTCTTAGAAGAGATGACCTATGGGCAAGCCTCACTCAAAGCAGTAACATGTTACTGAAAAGTTGTCCTCAAATCAGATTTTCTTATAAATCAGATCCTGCTGCAAGTGCATGATGGGAACTTGCTCCATAATGTAATTACTTGGTGAAAATTTTATGGAGAGTCATTTGTATTCAAATAGTCGATTCCTTCATTATCTGACTTATAAGTAATATATTTTGTAAGTGCAAAACAAAGACCCTGAGAACTTTCAGGGACCTCCGAGATCCTGCATCTAATCCCTGCATATTACAGATGAGGAAACTGAGGTACTGAGAGATCACACAGAAGCCTGGTGGGAGAGCCACCAGTCCGCATGAGGTGAAACAAAGGTAAATGCTTGGTTAAAGCAACCCATGTAGTCAAATGGGATCATTCATTCCTTCCTGTTCACTTTGAAATAGACCAAATTATCAGACTGAGAAGCCTCTAGCTTTGTGCTGTGGTAGACATAGCAAAAACGTCTCACTTTTGACAGCTGAAGCTGGGGGGGCAATGCAGGAGGGCAAGAACTCCTACCCTACTATTCGCTTTGCAGCTGTATGTGTCTGGCTTCACAGTGTCAGTTCAAGTGGAAAAAGGACCTTTTGGAGGGGTGACTCTAAGAACAAATCACCATGGCATTCTGAAAAGACAGTAACTTTTTATTTTCCTAATGGCATTTCAAACCCAGACTGAAAAATCTTTATTCAGTTAAAACACCCGCTATGATCAGGCAGAGTTTTATCCGTGCCATGCAGGATGCTGGAGGCCTTTCTGGAACAGACTTCAGAACTGAATGTGAGGAGGGCCTGGGGAGATGAGGGCAGGTTGCTCCAGGAAAGTCCTGAGAAGCCTTGGTTTGCTGGTGATGCCCCTCATCCCACCCCTCAGAAGAAAGCCCCCTGGAAAACACAGAAAAGATGCAGGAAGTGGGAGATGCAGACCTAGGATTTTCCACCAACTTGGAGTCTTTCAGATAAGGTTGGCAACCTACCTGTGGACTGTGGTGGCCGTTCTTGGGAAAAAGGCCTAGAGAGGCTGAAGGCAGAAGCTGGCAGGAGGCTGGGCTGAGGCAGGCTCAGCGCCAGTCCCAGCTGCAGAGGATGAACTGAGTGAGGTCCAGGGTTGGCTCTGCGCTGTGCCAGCTGTGTGACCATGGACCTACTTAACCTCCCTTGGCCGTCATTGTTTCTTCTGCAGAAGGAGGATAAGCAGTATGCGTCAGAGAGAGTTACTGAGAGAATTAAGTTAAAATGATGTATCTACAGCGCTCAGTGTGGAGTCTGATACATGGGAAAGGCTGTCCATCTTTGGACATTGTGGCTGCGATCTGAGTTGATCATGTGACTCCTGGTACTTGGGAAGGGGACCGCTCTCACGTAATCATGAGGTCAGCTGAAGTGTATATTCACTCTAGGAAATGGGCACTTCTAGGCAAGATGACAGAGTCCAGCCATATGATGGACCCAAAATGCCTCCTGGGAACGAAAAAAGTAACAGGACCCAGGGGTGGCCTTAGACTCGATCCAGAGCTGGAGAAAAAGAAGCTTGTGAGTAGAGGATGACTATTCTTCTCAGCCCACTGCCCTTGAACACGGGTAAACTAGCAGGGCGTTAAGAAGAATCTGCTTTGGGATTCCCATCCAAGGGGACTTGGCTCCCTTTAAGAACAGCACCCACTGTGGTGCGCAAGGGTGCTAAGGGCAGCTACCCATTGGGGCCACTGGGCTGTGTTGAGATGTGAGACAAATGCCATCCCCATCGAGGGCCAAGGCTCAGGCATCACCAGTCACCATTCTTTTCTCCAGGAGCAGCTCAGCCTTGGTGGCCCAAGCCGCAGTGACGGCCAGCCTCCAAGACATCAGAGGACCTGGCAAGTCGTCTCAGCGGGGAGCCAGAGCCAAAGAAGAGAAATGAAGGACAGCGCACAGTGTTGAGAGCACGTGTGCAGTGTTCCCTGGCCATCCTCAGAGACTGAAGGGGTTCCTGGGAGGGAGGGAGGGGGCTGGGGTCTGGAAGAGCCAATGAAAACCGAGGGAGAGGAACAGCCTGTGCTTCGAGGATGATCCCAATTTTCCCCTCAGGCTGGTGTGGCCTAGGCAACACACATTGTACAAGTAAACAAATCATTATTAGGAGCCTTCAAAGATCAAGCTTAACCCTGCCTCCTTTTGCAAACACCCAGGCAAGCAAACCTGGGTCATTTTAAGCAACTTTTTCTTTCTTTTTTTAAGTAGATTGGAGTTTTTGAAGCTAAGAGTGAGATGCATTAGTTATTGGGAAATCAATCTGGAGAATAGAAATGGATTTTAAAAGTGAATGCAAATATGAATACTGAATACAAAACCGAGGGGATTTGCACCCAATGAGGATAAGGATGGCCTCATGACGCTTTTACTCCATTCTTTGCGCATGTGTGAGTCCATCCTGCGATATAAATTGTTTTTTAAATGAATGATTTACAACCAAAGTAAAAGAAAGGAAAGAAGGCAGGCAGAAGGGAAGGAACAAGAAGGAAGGGAAGAAAAGATTTTGACCCCCCAAAATTTCACTGACTGATTAGGGCAGCAATTAGACCTGTTGGGATATTGTTTTGACTTTTTACTGACCCTGTGACCTTGAACAAGTTACTTAGTTTCTCTGTGCCTCACTTTCCATATTGCTAAAGTAGAAATAGCAATACCATTTTTTTTAATTTAAAGTATTTTATTTATTTATTTGAGAGAGAGAGAGAGAGAGAGAGAGAGAGAGAGAGAGAGGCAGACAGAGAGAGACAGAGAATGAGCACGCCAGGGCCTCCAGCCCTCTTGTGCATCTGGCTTTACATGGGCACTGGGGAATCGAACTCAGGTCCTTCTGCATTGCAGGCAAATGCCTTAACCGCTAAGCCATCTCTTCAGCCCAGCAATACCATTTTGCATTGTTGATATTAGGGTTAATTATAACAGACATGGTGAACACGTCATAAAGAAGTCATTCAACTACTGGTAGTTCTGCCAGAATGACATGAGGAAGTGGGCGTGGTTAGGAGAGTGAGTGGAGGCCAAGATCTCCATGAGTCCTTAGGAATAATGTCATTTAGGATTTTCTGGTAGCGAGTGACAGGCTCTGCCACTAGCTCTGCCAACCTGAACATAAAGGAATCCGTTTCCATGGAGATAGAATGACTCTAGACTTCAAGAAAAGGCTGACCAAGCAGGTTTCAAGATGGAAGAACTTGAGAGAGTTTGGGACCTCAGCGACATTCTCTGGTGAGTTCTTATTTTCAGGTTTCTGCTCAAAAGAGAGATTCTGAAGGTTGGCTGCAGTCAGGTGCCCATCATCCATTTGTCATGGAGAATCAAGGGCCATGACCAGCAGTCACACAGAGGATGTGTGAGGGGAGAGGGTGATTCCAGGAGGAAAGTCTGGTATTGCTGCTGGAAGCAGATGAGGTGGGCACTGGGTGGGCAGAGCCGAGGGTTGTGCACTATACTTGGCTATGCCAGGATGTTAGATAACATTTGCCTTTTGCCCAGTCCATGACTCCATACCAACTCCATGTCTTTACAGAGAGATGACCAGAAGACAGCTCAGACAAACAGCTATAGATAATTTCTCAAATGACAATGAAACTCTCATCTCCTAAACATGGAATCAGAGAGTTTGACCTCTGCTGATCTAAGAGGAGAGAACTTCGGTCCAGAGGGAAGTTGAGAAGCAATAATAAAGAAAAGAGACATCATGCCCATTACGTGGCAGCTGCCATTCAAATGCACATATACTAACTTACTTAGTCCTCACAACAATCCCATGGAACAATAAATTAAAAAAAAAGAAAAAAAAAAAAAGAGAGGGCAGAAAGAATCTAAGAACTATGGTGGGGAATATCCTGAGGAATCCTCCCCCCCAATAACTGCTACTCACACAACTCATAGCTCTCCATCCCATGGAGCATTCCAACAATCCCACTGAGGAGGCCCCTCAGTGGAATAAGGGCAGGGAGGAGGAAAATGATAGTACCAACACATGAATTGTACATACAAAGTTTCTACATATTAAAAATAAATAAATTAATTTTTTAAAAAATCCCATGGACTCACATTATTATGATTCTCCCTTTAGTTTCTGAAAGGTACTAGTAAGATTTCCCTGCAGTTACAGAAAAGGAAGCTCAGGAGGCCCTGCAGGTAAGTGACACGTGGTGCTGGGATGTTACCTGGGGGTTCTGACCCAATTCCCTACCATTAGCCACTGTTGGACACTATTGTCTCTCTGATAGACAATCAAACGATCAAGAATGGGGTATGTATACTGTATGCTGCTTTGGAAGAAAACGGTACCTCCCTCCCTGGAGAGGCACTGCTGATCCACAACAATCCTCAGCATACACTGGCTTAGCAATTATCTTAACCCCTTCTTCACCAAAAGTTCCTTACTGTCTTGAGAAAATCTTTTTCAATAGCAAAATCTGATCTCCCTAGAGGATAACAGGGCAATTGCACAGATGCAAATTAAGAGGCAGCAGACAGTGGAGAGGGTGACATTTTAGGTTAAAATATCCCCCCCCCCATTTTCCATTGTTTAAAGAACGACATTGGAGATTAGCACAGGGGAGATTTTTAATTTATTTGCCTCTCTCTCTCTCTCTCTCTCTCTCTCTCTCTCTCTCTGTGTGTGTGTGTGTGTGTGTGTGTGTGTATTTGTATGTGTGTGCTAGGGTCTCTTGCCTCTGCAAATGAACACCAGAAGCTTGTGCCACTTGTGCCACTTTTTTTTTTTGTATCTGGCTTACATGGGTGCCTTGGGTATTGTACCTTGGCTTTGCAAAAGTTTCTTTAACCACTGAACCATCTTCCCAGGCCCATAGTAAAAGAGATTTTTCAAGTTACAAATGTGAACTATGAAGACTCAGTGTGGGTCATGGACTTAACTCCACTTTGGAAACACCTGAATAAAAAGCCCACGATGTCTGCTTATATTCCTAATGGTTATAGTTTAATTGGGTTGAAAGCTTTCTATGAAATTCTAAGGAATTCTGCAGGCTCATAAAACAGGAGGCACAGCCTCCTCATCTGGGGAAGTTCCAGGGTTGGCCAGGAGGCAGCTGGAGCAAGGGGACAATGTGGACAAGTCATGTATGGGAAGCAGCAGTTGAAGCAGTATAAAGCTATCCCTAGGTATCTGGTACCCAGCTCAGGTGAGGAGGGTTTGAGAGCCTGATAAGAGTGGTGCTTGAGCAAGGGTGGATTTGGGCTTGGTTGATTTGCATGTGAAAGGTGCACTCACCCTGGTAAAGCATCTACCATCTCCTGGGATGGATTCACTAGAGCAGTCCCCAGAAAAGAAAAAGACCTGCTGAATGCTATCTTCTATCCACTCTTCAATAGGATGCAGATGAGCAGCCTCTAACAGAAGTGGGAACACCATGGAAATCTGGAGAGAGCTTCACTCTGAGAGGTGGTCTGCAAGGAAGGAACAGGAAGAAAATACATCAAGGATGCCAGCCATGGATGGCACTTAACTCACAGAGATTCCAAACCCATCTCAGAGTGAAATCCAGGCAAATGGGAAGAAAGGCAGCAAGGCCAACTGCTTAGAAAAGCTTCTTTGGAGGCAGAACACACCATTTATTTATCTTTCTGTTCCCTTGAGGAAATGGTCATTAACCAGAAAAAAATAGCTAAAATGGTTTGTAGGAGAGAAAAGTTGGATTGGAGGTATGGGCTTGGATTTTTGTTTTAAAAAAGAGGAGACCTTGGGCTGGAGAGATGGCTCAGCGGTTAAGACACTTGTCTCCAGTGCCTAAGGCCCTGGGTTCAATTCCCCAGGACCCACATAAGCCAGACCCACAAGGTGGTGGCCCTAGTGTGCGCTCTCTCTCTCTCTCTCTGCTTGAAAATGAATAAATAAAATTTAAAAAAGAGAAGATAAGGGAGTGGTAGTGCATCCGAGGTGGAGGATGTGAGTTCAAGGCCAGCCTCCAAATGAGAATGAGAAGTGTGTTAGAAGCTCCCGATCCTGGGCTCCATGGTGTGAGGGTGGTGGTTTGTCACCTTGGAGGAAGCTCTGCTCAAGATTTGTCCCGCTTATTAAACAGCTCTGCCTGTCATAATTAATAAAAAAAAAAGAGGAGACCTGGTTTTGCTTGATTTTTTAAAAAAATATATTATTTATTTTTTTATTTTTATTTTTCTACGAGAGAGAGAAAGAGAGAGAGAGGGAGAGAGAGAGAGAGAGAGAGAGAGCAAACAGGCACACCATGGCCTCCTGCCATTGCAAATGAACTCCAGATGCATGCACCACTCTGTGCATCTGGCTTTAGGTAGGTACTGGGGGATCAAACTCAGGCCTTTAGACACTACAAGCAAACGCCTAAACCACTGGGCCATTTCTCCAGCCCTGCTTAATTTTGATTACTGAATTTTATTGCAGAGCTTATGCATTTTGTGTCTTCAAGAAGAAAGTGAAGTAGGCATAGATTGGATCACTATGCTGTTGCTATATCTTCAAGGGAAGAGCCGGTTCTGATTCATGCTGGTAGCAGAAATTCATCCTGCCTTGGTTTTTTTTATCCCTTTGGCTGAGTTCCTTCCCAGGGAAGGAAAACCATGTTGTTGATAATGATGATGGCGATGAAGATGTTGATGGTGATGACTGATAACAATTAACCTTCAACACAGGCTCGTATTGTTCCAGGCACTCTTTTGGGTGCTTTAGAACCAATAATCCCAACTTAGCCATTGTAACAAAATTTACTCATTGGCTCCTATTTTCTTTTTTTCATTTTTATTGGCAATTTTCATACATGTAAATGGAATGTATTTTGGTCATAATCCCCTCTCATTACTCTTTTTTGGCTTCTGTAGTGGCTTTATTCAGGTGTCCCTCAAAAAATGTGTTCTGAATGCTTGATCCCCAGCTGATGGTAGTTTGGGAATTGGAATTGTTGGAGGTGTGTTGTTGGGGGGGCGGGTTTATGGAGGTTATAAGCCAGCTTCCCCTTGCCAGTGTTTGGCATGCCTTTGTGCCACTGTTCATAGTGCTGTGGTGGAGGTGGTGTCTACCCTCTGATTATGCTGTCATTTTTCCTGCTAATATGGAACTTCCCTTTGAGTCTATAAGCCAAAATAAACCCATTCAAGCTGCTTTTGCTTGGGTTCTTTGTTGTAGCAATGAGAAAGCTGACTACAACACCTTCTAATTCCCCTTCCACTGAACTCCTTTTTTCCCAACCAGTTCCTTTTCTATTTGATGGTGTGTGTGTGTGTGTGTGTGTGTGTGTGTGTGTGTGTGTGTGTGTGTTGTGTTTGGCCTACTGAGTTTAATTAGGGTTTCCTGTCTGAGCATGAGTGGGGAATTATCTACCAGTGACTACACCACTTCAGGAAAAATCCCTGACTCCCACAACAAACATCAGCTGCTAATAACTCCTTATGGATGGATGGAACCCTCATGCTCTCCATCATCATTCATGACAATGCTGATAAGGCTCCAAATTTCTGAATCAGGAAACTGAGGCACTCAGAGAATAGATATCATGGTCAAGATAACTGATCAAGCTGGTTTGAAACAAAATCATTGAGACTTTACAAGCAACGACCTTAATCTCTCCATAGCACCATATTGCATCATATTGGCTTCCTAGAGCAAAGAGGATCTGAACTCCTTCACATAAGAACAATCAAAAGCTCTGTGAATGCAGAACCCCTACTAGATGATGAGTGTTGGGTCTTGTACTAGTTGAGTTGCATAGTCAAGAGTTGAATCTTGGCAAAGCCATGGCATAGGGGAAGGTTTTCTGTGAGATGTGGAATGGACCAAGATCTGGTTCTACCATGGATGAGCAGTTGACTTTGGGCACAACTAGTTTTCCACTGGGTTGGGTGATCTCTAGAGATACTATCTTTTAAAATCATTTTTTAAAAATATTTTATTTATTCATTTTCAAGCAGAAAAATACAGAGAGAGAGAGAGAGAGAGAGAGAGAGAGAGAGAGAGAGAGAACCAGGGCCACCACCTTGTGGGTCTGGCTTATGTGGGTCCTGGGGAATTGAACCAGGGGCCTTAGGCACTGGAGGCAAGTGCCTTAACTGCTGAGCCATCTCTCCAGCCCTAAAATCATTTTTGACCAGAAATCCTATTAGAGATTAATTAATGAAATGGCAAGGAAAGTGTTGAGCAGATTTTTGCATACTGAATAGTAAGTGGCAAATAGCTATGTGTATGTTCTAGAGTTCTGAGAACACTGGGTATAGGGGTCTCCTGCTCTGTCTTTGGCCATTTGCCTGAAGCTGTTCAATAGATCAATATCACTAGAAACTATTCTTAGCTGCTTGAGAAAGAAAGAGGACTGAGGATCTGCTCGGTGGGTAAAAGCACTTGCTGTGAAAATGACAATTTAAGTTTGGATCTTCAGAATCCACTTAAAGCCAAATACAGTAGCAAGTGTGGTGGTTTTAATCAGGTGTTCCTCATAAACTCATGTGGGTTCAATGCTTGGTGGCAGTTTGGGAGGTGGAGACTAGTTAGAGGGTATGGGCTTTGGGGTGTCATAGCTAGTTCTGCCTTGTCAGAAGTCAGCTTACTCTCTTGCTGCTGTTTTCCATCTGCTTTTGCAGACTGTGGTGTCAATCCTCTACTATTCTGTCCCTACCATCATGAAGCTTTCTTTCAAAACTATAAACCAAAATAAACCCTTTCTTCCCATCAGCTGCTTTTGGTCAGGAGTCTTTTTTCCTGCAACAAGAAGGTAAGTAAACATAAAATTGGTACCAGAAGAGTGGGGTCATTATTGCTAAAAACCTGACTCCAGCTTTTTTTTTTTTCAAACTGATTTGTTGGAGGTATATGGAAGGAGTTAAAATCTTGGGAAAAGAGACACCTTTCAGTGCTCTAAATAAAACTTGGTCAGCTCAACTCTCATTTTGGTGAGAATTGAAAGACCAAAAGTGGAAAGAACTGTGGACTTCAGTGAGATTGGCGTATCAGGGAAGAAGACTTTGAGGTACTGGGCTAGAAGCAGTTTGTGTGAGAGGCTATCTTCATTCTGCCTGTGTCCTGAGAACTTGAGAGGGTTGAGTTTAGAAGAAATGGAGTAGGATGAACAGAAGGATATGACACAGAAAGTTTCAGGCTGGCGATTGCCACCTGCTTCAGCTGCAATTGTTTGAGAGATCACCACCATTGACTTTGGGCCAGCTGTACTGCATTGGAACAGTAGGAAGAATGCTGGTGGCAATTTTCTGGAGGAGGTGTGTTGTTGGTGGGGGAGACTTTGGGCTTATCAGAGTTCAGCTCAGTCTCCTGTTGTGTGGCAGATTGGGATGCTCAGCCTCTGCCATCATGAAGTTTCCCTTCAAGACTGTAAGCCAAAATTAACATTTTCCTCCCATTAGTTGCTTTTAGTTGGATGTTTTGTCCCAGCAACAAGAACTACAATAGCAAGTAACTGTAATCCCCTCCCTGCTGGGGCAGGATAGGCAGTAGAAACAACAGAATCCTTGTCAGCTTGCAGATCAGCTGGCCGGGTGTACATAGTGGTGAATGATCAGAGGCTTTGCCTCAAACAAGGTGGAAGGTGAAGACTGGTACTTGAGATTTACTTTGACCTCCACACACACTTCTGTGATATGTATGTAGCTGTATTCACACACACAAAATGTTCACATGTACACATCATAAATATCACCCCTCACAAAGATAATAAAAAGAAGAAAAGAGGAAGGATTATTTAGTGAAGTATGTACTATAGAAGATCCTGGGGAAGAGAGTGTAGGGCAGAGGGCAAGGACTTTATGTTGTTTCAACCTCAGAATGCCCATCTGGTTATTGGGGTATTAATTTAGGGCAGACTGCATTCCTAGGAGATACTTAAAAATGCACAAAGACTATTCTGTTGTCACCCTCTCTAGAAAGTTCTGCTTGCACTTATTGGATTGGAAATGCTAACATCTTGCAAGAAAAAGAATTATACTGCTCCAAAAGCCTTTAGATCTCTGACTGAGAAGGAGCAAAGAGGTTCTTGTGGCAGAAATCATGCCAAACCTCTTTACACATCTTTCCAAATATTAATCCCATCCAGTTAAACCCATCAAGTTAGGGAATCTGAATGCTGCTCACATAGAATACAAACAAATAGACAGATGTCCTCTGGTGAGAACTGTGTCTTGGACAAGATACTTCCTTTCCTTGGGCTTCAGTTGCTCCAACTTTCTCATTTCTCTCTCCAGAAAAGATTAATCATTTGTAAAAAGTAGAGACCTAAAAATAATTTCTCTCATTTTGTGTACGGTACATGTACTGTCACTAACCAAAATGCATATGATAAAATTTAAACCAAAAGTAAATAGAACAGGCCATGTGCATGTATGGAAATGTCACAGTAAAACCCATTAATACATACAAGTTATAAACATTAAGAATTATAATAATCTAAGCAGAGGGCCGAGCCCTCCCCCCCCCACTAGCTCCCGCCATTATCCCCTTGCGGCGGATTCCAAGAATTATAATAATCTAGCAATGGTGACACATTGTAATTCCACCATGTGTTACAAACAAAGGAAGTCCATAAGTTTGAGACCAGCTCAGGCTACAAAGTGAGTTCATGTCCACCCTGGGCTGCATAGCAAGACCCTGTTCACCAATTCCCTATACACACACACACACACACACACACACACACACACACACACACACACACTCACACACACACACACACAAGTAAACAGAATCAAGTGATCTCAAAACATTCTTACTTTATTTTATGTGTGGTATGTAGGTGCATGTTCATATACAAGTGGGTGTACATGTATATGCATGTACATGTGGAGACCAGAGGTTGACATCAGGTATCTTCCTTGGTTACCCTTCACCTTATTCTTTGAGACAGAGTCTCCTGCTGAACCCATAGTTCACTGATTCAGTAAGACAAACTAGTCAGCAAGCCCCAAGGGATTCCCTGTCTCTACCTTCTCAGGGTTGGGACTACAAGTTGGTCACCACCATGCCTAGCTTTTTTACATGAATTCTGGGGATCTGAACTCAGGTTCTCATGTTTTAGTGACAACCACTCTACTCAATGAGCAACATCTTCAATCCCTAAAATTCTTTTTAAAAATAGTTTTATTTATTTATTTTCAAGAGAGACAGACGGGGGGGGCAAGAAAAAAATGAGTGTTCCAGGGTCTCCAGCCACTGCAAACAAACCCCAGATGCATGTGTCACTTTGTGTATCTGGCTTTATGTAGGTACTGGGGAACTGAACTCGCAGGTAAGTGCCTTAATCACTGAGTCATCTCTCCAGCCTCCCCAAATACTTTTAATAAAGTATGATCTTAACTATCTAGTATTTTCTCTGAAAATACACTTGAATTTTACAGAACCAAGCACCAAAAATTTAACAAAGTATACAGTAGGCTGCTCTTCCTCTGAGCTATATTTGAACAAAAATCTATTCCATAAAAGAAGGATTGTTTGGGAATAAAGTAAGAATAATTCTAAATCATGAGCAGAACTGAAAATAAAGCTAAATTGTATTTTGGAATATACTAAGGAGAATCAATGGCTCTGGGAGGTGTTTCCCTAGAGTGAGGCTGAGTTATTGACAAACAAAGCAGAAAATATTCTTCATTCTTCATTTGCTTGACGCCTTACTCACTCCCAAGATAGTTCTCAGCAGTCATTTTTAAAATACTCCTTTAATTTCAAAGAGAAAGAATTGACTGCACTTTTTGTTGTCATTGTTTTCTTTACTTTTTAAATTTTTGGGGTTGCTTTTTTGTTTCAGATTGTGAAATTAAAAGTAAAACCATACAACTATACTGTTGATGCTTTGGAAACTTGGACTTTGTGATGTTGCATTTCAAGGCTTTTGTGCTTTGTTTTATTTCTGTAGAAGAGTTCTGTTTTGTTTGGCTTTTTCCTTGCATTCTGGAAGAACTTAGAGCTTCCTCTGCTGCTTGTGACTTGTGGTCTATATCATTCCCATTGCTTTCAGTAGGAATGATGACTCAAGAAGCAAGGAATTTGACCCCAGAAAATAGCAAGGCAATGACAGAATTGATTATGACCATAACCCTGTGGGTTCAGGGTCAGAATAGGGTTTAACAGTGGCAAAGCTCCAGGCTTCTGTGCCAGCCCTTGGGTTGGCTCCATATGTAGCACCACCTAACTGCTCCCAGCAGCAGAATCAGAAAGATGGAGAAAACCAGATCTGTAGGACCTCCACAGGCCAGGCTCTTTTCATGCATCGTCTCCATTGGTATTTCATCTACAAAAGACATTCACATCCCCACAGTTCAGATGAGGAATCAGAAACATAGGAACCTTAAATGTGCTCAAGACCACATTTTTGTCCTCAAAGTGATTTCTGTTTCTAAACTGTTTAGTGTGTAAAACACCAGAATAATGTTGCTTATTCATATGATGTTTGGAGCAAGAGAGTAATTGACTCAAGCCATTCCTGGTTCCAGAGGCTCTCACGGAACAACACCTGGAAGACTCCTTAGGACTTAATTCAGTGATGCATCGTCTATGGGGGTTATGCATGACTCAAGTCTGGCTTAGACAAGTTCTTCTGCTTTCATATCCTTGGTGTCCATGCTGATAGCATAGAGATAATGCTAGTTCTTTCTCTGGATTGCTATGGCAAGGAAATGACCCATGTGAGAAGGTGCCCAGCACATAGCAGGCTGTGTCTATTCTATTCTATTCTAGTCTGCCTTCTGCCACCCAAGGTCCTGTATCCCTCATTTAAAAGGGGGATGAGAGAAAACGAATTTGAATGGTGGTATCCCTAATGAAGACTATAATCCCCATCACTTCTCAGCCTTTGGCTATGATATAAAACTGTGTCTCCTGAGTCCCAGGCCTGTGTCACAAGGACCCTCCTTCTGGTCTAGCAGTAAATCACAGAACCATAGAGAAACAGCTCA
>PVHP010025276.1:0-25616 GCA_004024765.1 Zapus hudsonius | reverse complement strand
CAATTCAAGGCCTAAACTCAGTCCAGCTGTAATAATAAACCTAAACCATAAGGTTACATTTCCTCTGCTGATATCACCATTCTATACAGAGTCACGTAGCCCTCTCAATTTATCTATGCAAATTAGGCATCCAAAGGGTACTGGGCCCTACCAATCAACTCATGAGATGTCCACAGGTTCTGCCCCTACCAATCTCCTTGCTGCCCATGCCCCTACCTCTGCCTTTTCCTCTATATAAACAACTTTTATCTATACAATAAATGAGAACTAACCACTGTTGCGTTCTCCCAGGCAGCTATGCCCATCAGCATACCGCTGTCCCGAAACTGCTGCCCACCCAGCTCTGTGGATGTGTACAATGACCTCCAAAGTAATCCACGGACTGCAGTAAATAAATTATAGCAAGTGAACCACGCTAACATATATCGCTAATAAATGAAGCTTGTAGAGTTAGAACTCTTATGGTATCAACATTGGCATAAATCTAGAACTATTTCAAGTTTTTTGTCAAAATTTTTAGAAACGGAACATATAAAATCAAGGGACAAAGAGAATGACAGAAAATAAAGGAACATTCAAGATTGTTGTATTCAGCTTTCCAGTTGCTGCACAGAAAGAACCCAAACAAAAGCGGCTTATGGAGGAATAGGTTTATTTGGCTTATGGACTCCAGGGGAGACACCATCCTGGCAGGGAAAATGATGGCATGAGCAGAGGGGTGCACATCACCTCTGCCACAGCACTGCAAACAATGGCAGGAAGTTTTGCCCAACTCTGGCAAGGGGAAGCTGGCTTATAACCCCATAAGCTTGCCCCCAACAACACAGCTCCATCGAGGTTTTAATTCCCGAACTGCCATCAGCTGAGGATCAATTACCCAGAACACATTCATTTGTTTGTGGGGGACACCTGGATCAAACCATGACAGTCTGCCCCTGGCCCCCACAAACTAATAATCATACATGATGTAAATACAATATGTTCACCTCAATTCTTAAGTCCCCACAGCTTTCAACTGAGCCATAATACCAAAAATAAACCCGTAATGGCACAGAACATTCACACTGCAAAACATGAGGCACAGCAAAAACAGAATGAACCAATACAAGATTTAAAACAAACAGGGCACCGTCAATCTCTAACTCCAAGTTCAATGATTCTAACCAATAACACAAGTCTCTTGGAGATTCAATTCTGCCCCTCCAGCTTGGCGACTCACAGTCCGGGAAAACTTCATCTGGTGCTGGCAGCTCGCCTTTGTAACCATCCATAGTCCTGGAATTTTTTGGGTCTCCATTGCAACCCACAGTTCATCCTCATGGCTCCATCAGGCTCCATGCAGGCAATCTAGCACACCTGCTTCACACTTCTATGGCCATTTTTCAAAAACAAAACTGTGTTGCAAATCCAATGACCCTCTCTTCTTGCATTTGTTATACTCCACAGAATCAGGTGGGCTGCCAATTTGTTAATCCAGGGGGGAACAGAGCATTCAGGCCCCTTACTTCAAAGAGTCTGCATTCTTCCTGTTGTTCCAATGCAGACCAGCTGGCCCAATCTCAATGGCTGTAATCTCTCAAACAATTGCAGGTGAACGGGCAGCAGTTTCAACCCAAAGATCTTTCTTTCTGTGCCATCTCCATCTGCTCACATCAGTCCATCTTTACGTAAAACAACCCTGCACAGGTTCCCAGGACACAGGCAGGCAGAATGCAGCAAGCCTCTCACGCAAACTGCTTCTGGCACAGTCCTGACAAAGTTCTTTCTCACCCTTGTAAGCCAAACCTCACAGTCCATAGATCTTATTGCATTCAGGTCTTTCAATTCTGACCAGAATGGTTCATCAAGCTGTACTCACAGCACTGTGAGGTGTCTCTTAGGCTGATATTTCAAATCCTTCCACATTCCTTCTATAGATCACTTCCAGAAGATCAAAGCCACTAGATCAGGGTTCTAGCAGCAACTGATGACCCCACTCCTTGTACCAAATCTGTTGAGGTCAGCATTCTAGCTGCTGCACAGAAGAACCCAAAGAAAAGCGGCTTGTGGAGGAATGGGTTTATTTGGCTTATGGACTCCAGGGGAGACTCCATTCTGGCAGGGAAAATGATAGCATGAGCAGAGGGCTGGACATCACCTCTGCCACAGCACTGCAAACAGCGACAGGAAGGTGTGACAAATACTGGCAAGGGGGAGATTTTAAAGCGAATAGAGGAAAAATTTAAAATATCCATGTTGTTATAACCTGAATTTGTGAGAACTCTATAGACCTGGTTAAGTTTAATGACCTTAAGATGGTGAGGTTGTCCTGATTGGCCAGCTAGGAACTAATAGTCATCATGGGTCTTTAAAAGCAGAGACTCTTTCAGGCTGCAAAAAAAAACATGACAGATTGCAGAGTGAATAAGACTGGACCAGATTTACAGATGGAAGAAATAGGTCATGGCACCAGGAATGTAGGATGTTTCTAGAATCTAAGAAAGGAAGGGAAATTAATTCTCCCCTAGAGCATCCAAAACAGAATGTATCCCTGGTGACATATTAGACTATAGCCCAATATTAGATTTCTGACCTATAGAACTGCTAAATAATAAATGTTTACTATTTAAACAACCCAAATCATAGTAACATAACTGGTAGCTGCACTAGTTAGGAACTTGTGTGTAATTTACATGAAAAGGATGATTTGAACCCAAAACGATGCCTGCCATATTATCATCCTGGCTGAATATTTGAGGAAGGGGCGTTAATGACCATCTATATCAAACGCTTTGTTGAGTGTGTCACAAAATCATATCAATAATCTTCATGATAAATGGGTGAGATTTATTTTGGCTATTAAATGTTCAGTTCTAGAATGTTTTCAGGGGGGTCTTTGTTAACATTTCTGTTTCTAGGTGATATTTTAAATCTTAATTCATTATGGACATATTTCAATTTGGCTTCACTAAGAATCCTTCTAATGAGCCTTAAAGGCCTCTTTGCAATGACAGGAGGTCCTGGCAGCATGCCCATTCTCTCTCTCTCCCTCCCTCTCTCCCTCTCTCTCTCTCCTCCCTCTCTCCCTCTCTTTTCCCTCTCTCTCCCTCTCTTTTCCCTCTCTCTCTCCTCCCTCTCTCTGAAATAAATAAGTAAAAATATTTTTTAAAAAGCATCTTGTTTCCAAAGTCAATTCAGTATTTTACTGATTTTATTTTCTATTTCCTTGTACATGTGTTCCAGTAATTATTTGTTTTGCTTTGCTTTCATATGACAGATAATTTCATATTGTACTCTGGATATTGTGAAGGTTAAATTGGGGAGATTCCACACATTTTTTCCCACAAATGTTTCTTTTATTTTACTGAGAAATTATTTTAAGTTGGACGTTCAATTGGAAGCTGACTGGGGGAAGATTAGCTCCTGCCTCCCAGCTAGTGAATCTGTTGTTCAGATCAAGCACAGTCCAGGGATCAGGCAGCTGTGCAGACAGAGGGAACTTTTAGACTCATCCACTGGTTCTTTCCTTGATGGGACTTCCCTACTTCACTCAGAAGCCACACTTCCTTGGCTTCGGGAACCAGATTTCTGATTCCCTTGGCCATAAAACCAATATGTTTTCTCCTGTTGTTCCCTCCCCCACATGGATAGAACTTAGAGGCTACAAGAGGAGTAAATAAGAAATCTATGAAGCTTCACACCCTACCTACCACAAACAGCATGTGGACCAACAAATGTCATTTCTGTTCTCCCAGTAGCTGCTCTTTGTGTCAGTCGAAGCTATGAACTTGTGCTCTGTAAGGGAGGCAGCCGCTAGTATCTGAGGGCCTCGTTCCCAGAAACATAGTCCTCCAAATCCTTGGATTGTTTCAAAGTCAAGTATGTTCTTCCACTTTACTCATTCCCAAAAGTCAAAAGAAACATAGATGTTTCAAAGCAGATAGAATTGAATACAACTGCAAAGGATGAGAAATGAACATAGCTTGTCATTCAGAAAATACATCATGGGAATCAGTACAAGAAAGTTCTAATATTTTTAAATATTTCTTAAATGCCTAATCATACATGCACAAAACTTTTTTCCATTTAACTTTTTTTTCCTATTCACATTGTCAAAAGCATTATGTCCCTGTTGTGTGTGTAGTTAGTGCCAACAAAATGAAGCATTCTCTCTTCTGTGAATACTCACATTTAAGCTTCAAGGAGTAAGGAACACGTCTTTAATCCCAGCACTAAGGAGGCAGAGGTAAGTGAGTTCAAGGCCATCCTGAGACTATATACGTCAGCCTGGGCTAGATCTCAAGACCCTACCTTGAAAAACAAAAGGGAGTAAACAAGTTTCAGGAGGCTTCTGAAATTGATAAAACTCACAAGGCCCTTCCCAGAGTTATGTAAGCAGTAGCAATGGCTGAGAAAGGAGACTCTCTGGTCAGCCAAACTGCCTGCACGTATTCCAGAGAGTTCCAGGATTTAGCTGATAGAAGTCCTTCACCCATGGGATCAGCTTTTTGATGATGCAGCCACCTTTGTGCTCCTGTGAGTAACCCTTCTCCCACAGTCCTATAAGTTACCCCAGTAAACCCACTGGTTGTCAGTGTTCTGCCTGGGATGAACACAGCTCTTTTCTCCCCAGGAAAAATCAAACAATGACCCCCAGTTATAATTAGTGTTTGAGGAAGCTGAAGGTCAGAAACTTTTAAGCAAGAGTTTACTGTCAACTGAGAGCAAGCCTACCTTCTCTTGACATATTTCCTGAAGAAGATATGATGTATAATTTGTTAAAGATTTAACAACATTTTAAGAGTTCCAAATTTGAAATTTGAATGATTCTTCATTAAGGCCTTCTGTTATCCGAGTATGTGATGAGGACCAATTTTCTGTTTAGCACTTTACAAAACACGAGTAATAAAGATGAAAAAGAGTAGCCAATGTCCCAGAAGGAATTCAGAATCTAGAAAATAATGCACAAATAATCATCTTATAAAATATTTATTCCATCACTACACCAATGCTTTCATAAGAACATGTCCTTAAGTACAAAAGAGACAAAATTGCATGATTAATATTTTTATTTTACTAGTTAAAAACACTTAGAACAACATAAATGAAATTTAATCAATAAAATATATGTGTTATAAAACAAATGAAAGGCACTAATCTATTACCATTTATCCAAGTTGTATCTGCACAGACCTTTCATGAAACGGTAAGATTAGAAGATTTTTATGATGAACTTTATCCACTGAAGATAAACCAACTGGTACAGTGTCTTTCTAAATAAATGAGAAGGAACCAATGTCAGATGAGACATTACTGATCACATCCCTAATTGATACAATGTAAGGGTTGAACATGCCTATAATTGTCTTTTCCCAAGTCTCTTTGGTGTTAGTATGATCTCTGATGACTTGTAAAAAGGTTATCTTATTTATTTACTGATTTTTTTATTTCAGAAAGAGAGAGAGAATATGAGAGAATGGATATGCCAGGCATAACTGCCACTGCAAACAAACTCCAGATTTGAGGACCACCCTGTGCATCTGGCTTTACATGGGTACTGAGGAATCACACCTCAGCATTCAGGCTTTGCAAGCAAGTGCATTTAACAACTGAGATATCTCTCCAGCCCACATTTTTAAAGAGCCCTTAAGTGATAAAGCTAATAATCATAAGATAGAGAGGCAACTTGGAGACAGTGAAAATGAATTCTGGTATAATTCAAGTTACGTTCATTTAAAATGACAGAACTAGAAGGAAATTTTGAGTGTTCCTGAGATTAGAATGATGCCATATGAGATTATCTTTATCAAAAACTGAAAGGGCTTTTAAATGATCAGTGAACCCAAAAGTTTGAAGGGAGGCTGGCAGGGAGACAAGCAAAAACAAAAACAAAACAAAGAAAGAACCTTCAGAAAAGATGATAAAGAAAGCTGGCTGGAAAAAAAGAAAAAGAAAGAAAGAGAGAGAGAGAAGGAAGGAAGGAAGGAAGGAAGGAAGGAAGAAAGAAAGAAAGAAAGAAAGAAAGAAAGAAAGAAAGAAAGAAAGAAAGAAAGAAAGAAAGAAAGAAAGAAAGAAAGAAAGAAAGAAAGAAAGAAATATTTTTATCAGGACCAAAGAAGGAATCTCCCAGGAGTTAAGTAAGGATGCATAAAGAATGTCCAAAAACCAAAACGAGGTCAAAGTCAATGTTTCAGTCTGGGGCTGGTTCCCAGGAGACCACACACAGCAGTTCAGAGGACAGGGAGACTTTGTACTTTAAACAAGAGAAAAGGTTGAAATGTTAAGCACTGAGGAAGGAGTAATGGCGCAGGTTCCTCAAAAAGGCTGCTTTTCAACTAAAATCTGTGCAGGAGATCAAGTAATGTTAACTTGACCCCTTTTGGCTCCCGAACCCAAATTATCTGATTCCCAGAGCATGTGTGGTAAATCATGCAGTTGGATGACATGGTCCATGTCTGAAGAAGGTAGAGGTGGCCCAAAAAACAAGCTCGCCTGTGTTTTAATTATTTTCACTTTCTCACCTCTTAATAATGTTTCATTCTTAGAGTGTGTTAGCAAGTGACCAGTCAAAAGAGCATTCAAAAGGAGTTAATTCTTGCTTAATAAGACAAGCAGCCTGAGAGAGAATTTTTATTTTTGACTCATTTTCCAAAATGCCCTGAACACCAATTCTGACTTCATTTCCTCTACAACACTGGTTGCTCTGAGCAAGCCATGGTCACTCCTGACCAAGTCAGTATGTCATCCTGGATAAAGTCAGTGACAAGTGTTGAAATGCAAAAAAAAAATAAATAAATAAATAAAATAAAAATAAAAAAGGTGCAATTTGGGATGAGGATACTGAGGCTAAGAGAGCTTACCAGGCTGTCCAAGATGCCTGTGCCTGGAGCTCTCTGCACTCACAGTTCATGATGAAAGTGAGCAGAAAACACACCAGTCCCTGAGATCCTTCTCCAACATACAGCCTAGTTCTTGAATCAGTTCTATTTGCTGAACTATAACGGAATAGGATTAGATAAAATGCATTTGTTGGAAACAAGTAGGGAATGAGGAAGGGCAAGGAGTTCCTTTGCTTTCAAAATAGACAAGTGTTTATTGTAGTCAACAGGAATTAAAGTGGACACTGAAATCTTGTGCTTACATTGAAAACTACTGGACAGGTGAATAAACCAATCACCTGTCCACAACTCTTCAATTCACACTACAAAGCATCTCCCATCTCAAGAGTTTCTGAAGCCAAACACTTACTCCTGCCTGAAAGTTGGCAGCTTTTCAGAAGGAAGGAAAATCCATAGAACTTTGACTTTTATGTCTGCCTCACACTTGACTTTGAAAGTTTGGCCAAAATAATAAAACACAACGGATGAAGTATTATCCTGAGGATTTATTGCACACTGTGTGCATACATCAAATTATCATACAGTGCTCAACAAGCTAATACAGTTAAAATAATTATATATATATATATATATATATATATATATATATATATATATATGTATATATATACATATATATATATATATATATAACCTTGCAACCAAATAAAGGAGAAAAAAAATCTGTCTCCAGAAATGCTAGTAGTAGAACTACAGTGCTAACTCAGTGGTCCACAAGTCACAGGACATACACATTAGGATCAGAGATCAACTATGTCATTTCCCAATTTTTCAGTGTGAATTACTGGCAAGCAGTAACTCTGAGTTCCCTCCTTGCCTCCCAAAAATAAAGTCGGGTACATTTTAAAAAACATCCAAGTCAACAAAAGAGAGAATAGGCCAAACAGGCGAAGGTACAGAAAGCGATGAAGCTAGAAGTGAATTTGGATGCAATTGTGAACATCCCTGGGGATGAAGACATCTCTGTTGTCTAGCTAAGGATATGAGACAAAGGAAACTTCAGCGAAGATGAACTTATCAACATAAAGAAATGAAGTCATTGTGGTAAGAAGCATAAAAATGCCCTGGGGAGAAGTGGTACAGACAGAAAACTTCTCGTTAAATGAGTTCTTGGGACTCTCCCATGATATTAAAGGCACAAAAGATCAAACACTGAACTGTTCTGTACTCAGACAGGTCAATGACAAGACACCAAGGCATAGAAGAGGTGCTTACTACATGTCCTATGTTGCAGGTTAAGAAGGAAAAGGCAAGGTTGAATTAAATTCCTATTGGCAAATCTTTATAAAGCAGCACCTACATTCTCTATATGTCTTTTTTTAAAAAAAACACTTAATAGATGGCCCACAGAGGAGGATATCCAGCTGACTGGGGATGGGGAAGGGGGGCAATGAGGAATTGGGGATAACAACTCATTGTTGGCCCACTAAACAATGTAACTCATTATGGACAATTAAAAAAAACACTTAATAAAGGAATAATGTGTTGATTTCTCCAATTCCCCTATTTCCCTCTTCCCTGTCCCTGATCAGTTGGATTTCTTCCTCTGTGGGCAGTCTGAATTAGTCCATGGGGTAGGGGGTTATGGATAGCCTAGGAGTTAACCTGATTCTGCCGCCCTTTACATGTTGTTACTGAGGTGGGCAATGTCTCTGGACATTCTCCTCCATCATGGCTCTTACAATCTTTCCACCCCCTCTTCCACTCAGTTCCCTGAGTCATGGTGGATGAGTATTAAGGCTGCTTTATTGTTGGGGCCTTAGGGGGTCTCTGTACTATTATTTGAGGTTGTGTTTAAAATTGTTGGTGTCTGTTTTGCTGGCTCATCCTGGGTTGACCTATAGGCTGTGGTTATAGGTCTCTTGCTTATCCCATCACTGCCTTCAAGGTTCCATGTGGATCCTCCACGGTAGGTGGCTCATCTCTTGGAAGACAGCTATTGGCCAGTGGCTCGTTGGTAGGGTTGGAAGAGCCACTGCTCTCTCGGAGTCTTCTGAAAAATACAAACAGAATCTCCAATGGAGAGTGAGATCAGTATAGGTTAGTTGAGATACACAATCCTGAATTGGCCAGATTCTATTGTTGGTAGCTTTTTGTAAATCACTTATAAAGTGAATTTCTCTTTGGGGTCCCAAGATTTTGGTTCCCGATGTATTTCAACCTGAAATCCAAGTTCCAATCAAGGACTCCCCTTCACTGAGTGGATTTCTTGGCCAAATTAACAGCTGTTGATTGCCTCCCCTCGGCTTTGGCGTCTCCATTGCACAAGTGCTCCCTTCATGGTTCGCTGTTCTCTCCCAGTAGGCAGTGTGTTCAGCCTACTCATGGTGGCCGAATGCCTTTCATGACAGTGGTCTCTGTTTATTGCAGCTGTCATTGACCAGCTTCCCCTGGCAGCTTATGCAGGGCCTTCCAGCTCTGCACTAACTATCATCTGGGGGCTGGTTACCAATCTGGACCTCGTAGGGTCTCTCGGTGCTGAAAGATGGCTTTCTGTGGTTCTTCAGGAACAGGATCGCCTCAGACCTTGGCTTGGTAATCAAGAGCTTTGACAGAATCCTGTGGTGTATTGGGGACCTCATGGGTCACTTTGGTCAACAGCTCAGTGAAGGAAGGATTCTGTGGCTGGGACCAGGAGCAGCCAGACTGATCGGTTTTTCACAGACTTAGACACTCTCCCATTCTCGGACATTATGCATGTGAGGATTTTATAATTTTGAACCAATTTTGTTTCAACTTCATGTTTAAGCTATGTTTAATGCCCACTTCTTACTCCTCTTTCCCAAACTCTCAATTCCGGCTGGTTTGCTTAGAGTTTACTGTTATCCTGGTTAGGAACCCCCTATGAGGGGATAATATGCAGCGTTTGACTCTCTATTCTTCTGAGAGTTCGCTTAGTAAGATCTGCTCGAAGTCAGACCATTTTTTCCTAAATTTCGATATGTCATTTTTCCTTTCAACTGAGTAAAATTCCAGCATGTAAATATACCACAGTTTTGCTATCCATTCCTCCATGGATGGGCATTTGGGTTGATTCCAATTCTTGGCTATTATGAATTGAGCTGCTATAAATATAGTTGCACAGATGTTTCTGCCATATATGTCTTTAAATACAGTTTACTTAGCAGCTTGACTCCCTGTAATTTATAAGCAACAGCATTTCAACACTTCAGTTCTTGATCAGGAAACAATTATAATTTTACATTGTCTATGAAGATATTTTTGCATATATGACACTAACAGTCATCTTTACAATCACTATTGTGCAAATCAAAAGCTACCTGTATATTCAAATCCAGTTTTTGCCTCATGACTGTCCTAAATTTCATTCATTTCTCAGGAATAGGTGAATCATCCTCTGAGTTTTCTTGGATAAAGAAAAGTTACAATAGCCTTCAAGATTTCTTGAGAGAAAACTTCAGCAAATTATATTAGCACTCGACTAGCTTTCTCTAATCTTCCCTTTTTCATTATTTAAAACATTTCTTTTAGTGTCCTGAAAAAAAGTGAGTTTAATATTATTATATAGGGCTAGGAATATGTACCTATGACATTTATTCTAATGTAAATCTTCTATTGTTAGGCTAGATATGGTGATATATAACCGTATAATTTGAGATGTATAACTGTATTAGTTTAAGATATAGAAAATAATTGAAACTCATGTACAAAATAAACCTAAGCAAAGTCCCTTCAAAGGAGTGATTTACCAATAGTCCATAGGATTTGATTGTTAGGATAGTAACTCTAATATCTCCATTAAGAGAGTCACAATTTTTATTTCAGATTTTAAAATGCTAACTTGGCTAATCCTACTCTTGATCGTCAAAATCTTACTTCTTAAAAAACAAAATTTTCGGTGGCCATTCCTAGTATCCCAGGGAACATTGCCAAAGAGGGTGCTGAAAGACTGTAAGAGCCTTAGGGTGGGTACGGCCAGTCTGGGACACCATGCCCCCCTCCCTGAGTAGAGACTAAGGCCTATTAGTCCTCACCCCACGGAAGAAGACCCTCAGTAGAATTGGGGTGGGAGTGAGGGGGGTCTAAAAAAATCGGGGCTGGAGAGAAGATGGCTCAGCGCTTAAGGCATTAGCCTGCAAAGCCTAATGACCCAGGTTCAATTCCCCAGTTACCACATAAAGATGGCACATGTGCCTGGAGTTCGTTTGCAGTGACTAGAGACTCTGGTGCGCTCTCTCTCTCTCTCTCTCTCTCTCTCTCTCTCTCTCTCTCTCTCTCTCTCTCTCTCTCTCTCTCTAGTAAATTTGTTTACAAAAAATTCTTAACTCCCAAAATATTTGAGTCTGAAATATGTTCACCATGTGTACTTGTTAGCCCTTGTATCTGATGTGTATTTTCTACATAGTTTGAATTTCCAAACAAAGTCAAGCAATGCAAAGCTCATTTTGAAGCTGCTTTGAATGAAGTCTTTTGCATCAGGCTGCACAAGCCTCAGCAAAATTCCGGGACAGTAGATTCTTTGAAGCAGCAGGAAGAGCGTTTAGACACATCTCTCTCTGAGTCAGGGACTAGTGCCTCATAATTGTGTCAGTCCAAAACAAACAAAGAGGGTGGCATTCCAGCTTTCTGTGAATGATTACTTTTTCTCTCTGCTGAGGAAGTTTTGTCTTTTCTACATGCATGCATACCCCAATGTTAACTGTAGTTAGGACTTTCCAGAGCTTCCATGTCGTGAGAAAAAAAAATTGCAAGACTAAAAATTCACATTTTCATGAGTGTTAATTCTGGAGGCTTAAAAACATTTTATTTTACTTATTTGCAAGCAGAGAGAGAGAGAGAGAGAGAGAGAGAGAGAGAGAGAAAGAGAGAGGGGAGGAGGAGAGAAAGAGTGAAGCACACCAGGACCTCCAGCTACTGCAAATGAACTCCAGATGCATGCATCACTTTGTGCATCTGGCTTTATGTGGGTCGTGGGGAATTGAACTCAGGATGTCAGACTTTGCAAACAAGCACCTTTAGCCACTGAGCCACCTCTTCAGACTTCTGGGGAGTAACACTTGCTCCTTTATGGACTTTTTGCAGCCATCAACTTGACTTCCTCTACCTTTATTACTTGTCTGAGACCTCCTTTTGTTCACAAAAATATGGATATACATTTCTCTCTTTTCTCCCCCCTCTATACCCACAGTTATACAAAACTAATATCGAAATGCCACACTCTGGTTCAGTTTTCTTTCTGAAAAAAAATATTTATTTATTTATGAGAGAGGAAAAGAATGGGAGTGCCCAAGCTTCCTGCCTCTGCAAATGAATTCCAGACACATGCTCTACTTCGTGCATCTGGCTCTCATTGAGTGCTGGGAGATTCCCGTAGGCTTTGCAAGCAAGCGCCTTTAACCACTGAGCAATCTCTGCAGCCCATGGTTCAGTTTTCTTGTTAAATGGTTGAACGTAGAATGAGGCACATCTTAATTTCCCTTAGTGCTAACTATTCTGGTTTTTTTAATTTATAATATATCACATTCTACTTTGTGCATATATTTTACATGTATACATACTTTATACGAAATTTTACCTTTTATTGTAGAGGTGTTTGGTAAAGTTTGAATGGTAACATTGTTCACTGACATAACAGACATATGAAAAGATGAGGCCACCATTACATGTGAATTTCTTATTCCAGTTAAATTGGTGACTTAAGAAAAAAATGTTAATTTCTAGGTGTGCATTGGTGTCATTTTTATGAAAAAGCATATGGTCACTGTGTGGGCTGTCTCGAAAAAGTCTGTCATCTAATTTCAGCTTTTTAAAGAAAATCATTGCACTTGTGTAAGTCTTAATACCACTAAGTGGGTTGTCATTTTCTTTAGGAAAAAAATCCAACATCTTTCTCATTTTCAATCCCATAACACCTGGCCAAGGAACATTTGGTACAAGCACGCTGATATGTGAAAAATGTTTTTCACTGAAATTTGATATCCTGATTTTGATTATGTCCAATTCTTCCAAGCTCTAGTTCAGTTCCAAGTTCAAGGTAGCAACTATTGATACACAGAGCTGAGAGAATCACTGGGTCCATATGCAGACTGGTGGAGGTCTGAGAAGTCCATTTTATAGAGGAAGATGGTTGGACGTTGGTATCTGAGAGATGTATGTGTAGCTGACCAGGACCATGAAGAGTGTGTGAGACCGCTAGAGACTGGCTGCCAGCAGATCAGTCAGGGTTGCAAGCCCTCAGGAGAGACAAACACCTCTCTGCCCCAATGCCTGACTAGAAAGCAGTTCTAATCCAGGAACTGCAATCTGAAGAGAACTCATTCTCATCCAGGCGATGGTTGCTGACTCATCAAGGACATCACCTGACCACCTGCCTTTGCCATTTTCCTCCCCACTTCTGACCTCCTTAGAATTTTGAGCCTGTGAAATCTCACCTTACCTCCTCACTGGTCAGAGACCCTCGGATGTGCTTATGTAGACCTATCATGTCTGTATCTGTTCCATGAGCCATCAGCTGGACTCCTTCCAAAGCTATAGAAGACACCAGCCCCAAATGCCAGTCAGCAACTTTTTCTGAGTTCCCTTGCCCCTCTCTATGGGGAGCTTTGTTCTATCTTGTTTCTAATAAATCTTGCTTGTATAATCATCTTTGCATATCCTCCTTCTGCTCCCAGTTGTCATTCTATGAAAAGGAGGAGGTATCGTAAAAAAATAGCATCAAGTGGCCTAAAATACTTTGCCATTATTTTTCTATGTTCCCATTAGGAACATATGTTTAAATGAAACTTAACTCAAGGTGGAAACTGAATTTTCTAGGCTTCTGTCATAAAGTATCATAACCTGGGAGACTTAAACAACAGTGATTTATTGCTTCTCAGGTCCAGGGCTGGCAGTCTGACATTAGTGTTGATAGTGTGGATTCCTTCTGAGGGCTGTGGGGGAGATTGATTTCACGACTCTCATCTTGTAGGTCCATCGCCAGATCATTGCTATCATCGTCATTGACTTTCTCCTTTTGGGCATGTCTATCTCTGGTTCCATTTTCCCCTTTTCATAAGGACACAATTCATACTGGATTACTGCCCCATAATTTCATCTTAACTAACAATATCTGCAATGACATATTGCTAAGTAAGGGTACATTCGAACATGAACTCAGAAGAGGGACTATTTTAGGTCAGCCGTGAGACAAGTGGGAGGGGAGGAGTCACAGGAGAGGTTAACAGAGATCAGACTATGACAAAATTACAATGATGAATGAAACCTGCAGGTTTGTAAACTGACCAAAAACATTTAATTTTTAGAAAAAAAAAAGATTATGTTCTAATGTCCTGTGATGTTGGGATTTCAACAAATGAATCTGGGGAGGATCACAATCCAGCCCACAAATCAGCTCCTGGATAATAGGACAATCATTCACTCACTAGTTACTATAGAGGTTTCAAAATGGTTGGTCAAATGAGTTATCTTGAGGAAACAGTGGGGTGTCAAACAAAAACCATCTTTGCTGGTGAGGATTATTGTATTTGTGCAGAGTTTACCAATTCCTGGGGGTGTGCTTGGAAGCAGCCACACAAAAATTTCACTCAAGGCAGAGTCTTTTAATCTTGTAATTAAACTCACTGTAATTCCCTGCAGAGGGGCGAGACTGTCCTGTGGAATATATTGTATTTAGTCACATCCCATCATTGCCTACTAGACTGCCCCCTCCCAGATGGGAGAACATCTGCCAGTGGACTGTCCCACCCCCAGATATGACAACCAAAAATGTCTGCAGCCATCTCCAACGTTCTGTGGAAGACAAAATATCAAACTGTTGTGAACCTTTGTCCTCAATAAAAATGACAAAAATTCTCAAAATCAAACATTAGTTTGAGTGGTGTTCATAGAGTTTGGGTTAAGAAGCAAAATGAAGCACAAGGCTGAAGGTAAGTATAAATTACTTGTTTAACTAAAGTCTGTAAGGAAAGAAGGATTGGGATTGGGGTGAGTTATAGTGGGAAAAGCTGAGACAATCCTATGTGACTGTCTCGTAGTTAATGCTTATACAAAGCTGGTTGTTGTAAATGATCTTTTATGTTTATGGAGTAATGACTGTCCTTCAGTCACAGCAGAAGATGTATTTCTCATGGCTGACACTTGTTTTGAATGGTGAGACCAATCTTTGACCTATTATTACATTCTGCTTTGGCTGATCATATTCTTGCTAAACTGATTACAAAGGTTTTTTTTTTAATTATTTTATTTATTTGAGAGAAGAAAGAAAGACAGACCAGAGAAAGAATATGGGTGTGTCATGACCTCCTGCCACTGTAAATGAATTCCAGACGCATGCACCAATGTGTGCATCTGGCTTTAAATGGGTCCTGGGGAATCCAACCCAGCCCATCAAGCATTGTAAGACAGTGCTTTTAACCACTGAGCAATTTCTTCTGCTTACATTTTTTTTAATACTGGTCATGCATGTGTGGATGCCTTCATCTAGACTTCCATAAAGAAATAAGCCTTGCTAAAACTGCATGTTACCATATGCCTGAAAGTTACTTAACATGTTTTGAAGGAAAATATTGAAGATTTGAACAACTCACACCCTCTAATGGACATGCCATGTTTCAAAAGCATGTATACAATAGAACCCCTTCAAAAGTATTTCCATGGGGGAGAGAAACCTACAATTATATGGTCAAAATTTCTTCTACAGCATGGGAAAGTGATCGATTTCATATCTTTATATCCTATATTTCACAAAGCATGGTGTTTATATCTTGTTTTTTATTGTTTTTGTCCATGTTGATTTTATAATCAGAGGAAGCATTACCAAAATTGAGTGTCACAGTTTGAATGAATGTCTCTTGTTTCTTAAAGGCCTGACACCAATACCACAGTGTGGAGAAATCATGGGATTGGGGTCTAGTGGGAGGTCTTTGTGTCCCTGGTGGCACACTCTTAGACGACAGTGTGAGTGTGACCTATTGGAGCCTTTCATGTGACCCCTGAGTTCTCCAGAGAGGATTGTTATAAAAGTAACAAGTCTGGTTTCACCTGCTCTCCTTTTCTCTCTATATCAAGATGGAAACATATTCTGTTACATAGCTTCCCCCCCCCCCCCCCGCAATGTTTACCATCTGCTATCCTTCCCAGGGTCCATATTAATAGCGTCCATTATCTAGCACTTTGAAACTGTGAGCTAAATAAATCTATCCTTTTTGAAACTAGTTTTCTTAGGTATTTCATTAGAGGATTGCAAAAGCTGATACTTGACAAAAAAAAATCAGTGGATTAAAAAAATAGTCATGACTAGCTTTTAGTGAGGTCCCAAGAGATCTGGAGGGAAGGGAAGAGGCCTTCCGGTGACAGATGCTTTCATTTAGTGGTTAAATGACAGAGTGGTATAGCTATGGGGGGAAAATGGAAAAAGACATGTTGATGAAGCTGTCAGGAACGCCTGAAAAAAACTGGCAAAGGAGAGAGGCTCAGATGCATGGCTAGGGATGAAGTCAGAAATACCTTGTCAGGAGACAACCAAAGTGAGTAGAATCAGCCTTCCTTGATGGCAACAACTTGGGTCATACAATAAATTAAACCAAGCCTAGCCTGTCACACTCAAGTCAAACACCTTATGGACTGTTTGGTGAAGTCACAAAAGTTAAGCCTGAGTTTATAGCAGCAGGATATATCTATGGAACTATATGCCGCTGAGGGCAGAGGTCTTAACCATATTGCAGACTCTTCATAACTTTCTAGTTAGCATTAAGAAAATGAATCTATTATTATTTTTGCTCTAATAATGGGGGATTTCTCATGAAATGTTCTTAACCAAGTCTTTTAAATATGC
Organism: Zapus hudsonius; assembly: GCA_004024765.1. NCBI lineage: Eukaryota > Metazoa > Chordata > Mammalia > Rodentia > Dipodidae > Zapus > Zapus hudsonius. The sequence goes on along the minus strand of PVHP010025276.1, from coordinate 8,945 downwards.
TGATGCATAAAATTCTCCCACCTTTTAGAGAAAAGTTTACAAAATCTGTTTCCTTAAGAATATTTTTGCCCACAAAGTACAAAAACATGTTTGTGCCTTAAGGGGCATGCCTACCTTGAACTAGCAGAGGAAATACAAGACGAACATCTGCAAATGTTCATAGCATATTCAAAATTGTAGTGCAACTTGAAACAGCTTGGGTCCTCAATAGTAGGTCATAGGCTTATTTGGAGAGGCAAAATGAAGCCAGTCTTAAATGTTATACATTCATTTATTTGGTAGTTTGCCCATAAAAAAGCTAGAATTTTATTTTCTCACCACCTAGGAAAAATAACAATTGCTTGTGTTTATTTTAGTTTGTATACAGCCATGCCAAATAATTTCTAACAAATTCTACATGGCTGAGGAAAGTCAATAACGTTAATGCAGCCATAAAATATTATCTTCTAACATATTAGTAGGAAAAAATAAAGTTTTAAAGAAAAATCTTCCCATTACAGCTTCCAAAGAAAATCCTCTGGACATTATTTTATTAAAAAATAGAATCTATGTAAGAAAAATGTTCTAAAGGTTTTACAAATATCAACATGCTTAATACTCAGATTAAGTGCAATAAGACAGATATTAGTATCTGAACTTAACATACTAAGATAATTACAGCCAAAGAATATCAGTCACTCACAGAATTATACATAATTTGGGTCAGAGCTAAAAGAAAAACTTCAAAGAATTTATTTGAATGCTATTCTTTGGGTTGCCATAGAAATAATCAAGGTTTAAGTGTTTGAGATATATTGGGGATGCAAAGTGACACAAAGGAAGAAAGCCAATATGATTATGTTAAGCTAGCCTGCCCAGCCATTTAGTACCTGGCATTTAATTTTCAGTAAAACTATAGGAAAAGGAGTAAATGCATGTCTCAGAATTATCTCACCCAGGAGCATGGGAACGGGAGTAATTGTGTAGCAGTTCTCTGTGAATATTAAGTAAAGGCTGCTTTCAGAACACAGGAGAATATGCCCCTGACAATATCTGTCTACCATGCATGAAGGTAAACAAGCTTTCAGTGATTCTACAAAAAAGCCTCACACGTTCAGACAGATATGCTAACAGTCACAAATCCACCAAAATACACTGAAATGGTTCAACTCCAGAGGACATGGGTGGAGCCTTACAGCCTACAAGCGCATCTTTAGCGTTGTGGAATTTCATTTGTGTTGCACGTTAAATTCACTCCTATCAGTAACTGCACTCCAGTATGACAACCCTGTGTCATTTCTAAACAGACATGTTGAACAGATTCTGAAATTTTAATGGGATAAGCTAAAATTGTAATTGCTACATTTGGCCATTTAATCACGTCTCCCCATAAACGTTGGGGGCTGTTTCTGCTGATCCAGTTTTCTCACCTGTTGGAGTAGCCAAGAACTTTATTCCCAAGAAGTCTGACCCCCTGATTCCCATTCCTTGTCTGGCCTTCTCGGGCTTCCTCAAAGGCTCCTTTGTGCCTGCTATTGAATATAGATGCATCAAGTATAGTTCATGCAGATCTCTTGGGTTCCAAGAAAACTCCTCCCTGCATGCTTATGTAACAGCATCCCTGTCTACTTTTGAAAACTCAATCAATTACCCAGGGATTGGTGGTTAACTGGCGTAAGAAGTCCAAAGTGATTAGGAGGAATCTGATTTATAGTCTAGTTTATCCTTACTGTACATTGTATATATTCTTTTTTAAAATGTTTTTATTTATTTGCAAGGAGAGAGAGAGAGAGAGAGAGAGAGAGAGAGAGAGAGAGAGAGAATGAATGATGGGCATGCCAGGGTCTCCAGCCACTGCAAATGAACTCCAGGCACATGCACCACTATGTGCATCTGGCTTTATCTGGGAACTGGGGAATTGAACCCAGGTTCTTAGGCTTTTCAGGCAAGTGCCTTAACCACAGAGCCCCTTTTCCAGCCTATTGTGTATATTCTTGTAAAAACATCATTCCACATGACATGACAATCTCTGATCAACAGCTACAGTAGCTGCAGGGGTGGGAAGCTTGTCACAGAGCATTGCTGGGAGTAATGGTCCAAGGGTGACTCCTGCTTATACTCTTCAGGGTTAGACTGTAACATCCTCCTTAGGTTAGTCCATCTGTTTGATCTGATTCTAGGTCTCAGCATCTCATTCCTTCCCTAGCAGGGATCCTGATTCTAGAATAAAACCATGAACATCTGACTTTTTCACTGTTCAAATAATCAAGCAAAGCATCTGTTTATCACTTCAATTTCCTCTCCAATTTTGAGATATGTAGGGTGGAGAGATTGCTCAGTGGTTAAGGCATTTGCCTTCAAAGCCAAAGGACTCAGGTTCAATTCTCCAGTACCCATGTAAAGCCAGATGCATAAGGTGGCCCATTTATCTGGGGTTCGTTTGAAGTGGCTGGAGGCCCTGGTGTGCTCATTTTTTTCTTTCTATCTCTCTCTTTCCCTCCTCTCTCTCTCTCTCTCTCAAACAAATAAGTAAACAATAAAACATTTTTTAAAAAAAATGCATTTCCCTATGAATACAATCATGGGGGACAGATTCTAATCATAGTAACAAAACTGTGGTAGTTTGAATGGATGTCCCCCAGTGGATTCAGGAGTTTTAATAAAGCTTGTAACTTGGATTTCCAACCTCCTAGTTGGAAGAGGCATCACTGTGGGCAGATCCTAGGGTTCAGCCCTGAAGTGTTAGGGGGGCCAGCTGGAATTCTAGTCTAAGGTATGCAGAGAGCAGTCTGAGTTCTGCCTGGAGTTACCCCACTATTTGGTGCTTGGCGTGTGGTGCTGGTCTCTCTCTCTCTCTCTCTCTCTCTCTCTCTCTCTCTCTCTCTCTCTCTCTCTCTCTCTCTCTCTCTCTCCTTGGATCTGTGAAAGAAGCCCGTTTCTTCTGCCATTATGGAACCTCCCCTGGATCTGTAAACCTCAAATAAATCCCTTCTTCCTCCCATAAACTGAGTCTTTTTAGAGTTCATCCCAGCAGTGTGAAGCTGACTATGACAGTAACCCTAGTAGTTGACATGTTGACATAAGCCTGTCATTTTATTCCTTTATCACATCAATGGTACATAATATTAATCCCAGAGTTATTAAATTGACTTGGCAATCCTGCTTCAGATGTCAGATACATGACATAACCAAGAGAATCCCATTGCTACCTGTAGGATTTGTTAGAGCTACCTGTGGAACATGGGAATCTGGGTTTCACAATGCTTAGGCGTTGCCAGCATGTTTTGTAACCCATTCACCACCAACAGTGCAATCTTAGTAGTCTTCTGGCTGGAAAAAAATATCATTTTCATAAATTCCATCCTGAACATCCGATCCCTGGGACAATTTTTACTAGCAATTTCTAGACAAGTAAAAGTAAAATAAGAATTTTAGTACAAATAACTAATCATGGAGATAGAGGCCTATCCACCAAGGAGCAGGGAGGTGATTACAGGGAAGTGTCATCTATTGGTGTCACAATAGGCTCAGGCTGCTATAATGAGATATCATAGACCAGATGTCTGAACCAATACAAGCTTATTCGTCAAAGTTCAAGAGGCAGGATGTCCCAAATCAGGTTGTATTTCATTCAGTGTCCAGTGAGGTCCCTCCTTTCATTATGTCCTCAAATGGTTGAAAAGAAGAGGAATCAAACCTTCTTATAAAGTACACGAATTCTTATTGAATTCATCCTTATTGAATTTGTGCACTTATAAGAATTCAATAAGGAGCGCTCCATCCTCATGACCTGACCACCTCTCAAAGGCTCTATCTCTGAATACCATCACATTGGGATTTAGGGTTTCATCAGATGATCTTGGAGGTAGAAAGGAAGCAAATAATCAGTCCGTGACTGTTGAGACCACAGGGAAGCAGACTCTGAGATGGAGAATGCATGCTGAAGGGGTGCTGGGGAATGTCCTCGAGACCTACACTCACAAGCAGAAGTGGAGAGGACTGACTTCAGTGACTCAGGAAGAAGCCTTAGTCCAGCCTGACTGTCCCTCTGGAGTTGGGTTCCCAATGCGTGTCCCGAATTGGGCTGTCAGGTTTATTTGTTTGTTTGTTTGTTTGTTTTCTATTTTTGATTTAGTCATTCTTTGGATTCAACCTGCATGATGACAGAGGAAGGCTCTTGGAGAGATGTGTCTCTCCAGCTGAGCTAATCCCTAATGGGCTCTAGCAGTGGAAGGCTGTCTGCTGGCAGCAACCTCTGCATCTGACAATAGGGCTTTGATTTCTAAAGAAACCTCTATGTGGGACCTTTCGGCCTCAGACAATGGAGGAAGGACAACTCTGATAACTTGCGTTGCTAAAGCTTCTACTTCAGTGACTTTAGCTTAACTCTGTGCAATGATGTAAAACATCTGCCTCAAACTTATCCCACCCTGGGGACTTGGAAGCTATGATGTGTATACAGAAAGTCGCATGCCACAGGCCCTCTCCTCTCTCTGTTGATCATTTCCTTTTCTGTGCAAAAGCTTTTTCAGTCTGATTCAATCCCTTTGTAAATAATAATAATAATAATCGTCTATTCTTTTGCGATTAAATCAAAATACATCTGCCAAGATCAAGGTCAGGGCAGCTTTTCTCCTATGATGTCTTACAGTGTGTTTACAGTATCTCATATTTAAGTCATGAATCTAGTTTGAGTTGATTTAAGTATAGTGAGATAAATCCAGTTTTATTCTTCTACATGTGAACATCCAATTTTCTAAGCACCACTGCATTCTCCTTTGACCATGGACATGTAGATTGACTTCCAGGCTCCGTTACTCTGTTCCTTGGGGCCAATGCATCTGTTTTTATGCTGTCCTCATGCTGATTTGAACTGTTTCATGCTTGTAGGATATTTTGAAGTCAGCTAGTGTGATGCCTTTAATTTTGTCCTTTATGCTTAAAATCTCTGGCTGTGTGAGGGCCTTTCTAAACCAGAAATTCCTTTGGAATTTTGGGAATGCTTTTCTATTTCTGTGGAAAATGTCACTGAAATCTGGGTAACAATTATGTTGAATCCACATGTCACTTTGAGTACTATGAACATGTGAGAGTCATCCTTCCAATTCACGAATACAAGAAGACATCTTTCTATGCATTTGTGTCTTCCCCAGTTTCTTTAATTTAATTTCTATTTTTCAGTGTATGGAACATTTGCTCCCTTGTTGAAATTTGTCCTCTTATTTTATTTTGCTATTATAAATTAAATTATTTTCTTAATTTCTTTTTGAATAATTCATTAGCAATGTATAGAAACACTATTGATTTTATACTGATTTAATGTCCAAATGACACAGGTTAGAAACAAAATAGCTTTCTTCTGGTAGGTAGGTAGCTAGGGACAGGGCCAGGAAACATGGATACTATTATGCTTGCTTTGGCATAACCCACACCTGATCCAGTCTCATTCAAGAGGACTGTAAGCAAAAACATTCCTCCTCCTCCTCCTCCTCCTCCTCCTCCTCCTCCTCCTTCTTCTTCTCTTCCCTGGCTTAGTCACCTGTGGTCTCGACCCTCCTGAGTCAGCCTCTGAAGCCCAGCATCAATCAGGGCTCTGTCTTACACACAGTACTCCAGTGATGAGGTGAGTTCTAATTGTGTGTCTGATTCACATAGATGGACCTAAGCCATGTGTGTGATCTCTTTTGCCCCTCTTTGTACCTCCCCCATCTCACAAGAAGACAGTCAGATGCAGAGCAGTGACGCTGAGGGGCTCTTCTGATGTCTGGCATCTCTTAATTTTCTTCCTATTTTGCCCCAATAGAACCTTCAGGCTCTAGTTAGAATAAGAATGAAGATTCAAAATTTATAAGACACTTGAATAAGAAAAATAGCCCTATCAAAAATAAGGTGAAAATGAGGAAAATCTGGCTACCTCTTGTGTAATTCATAACCCTCTACCCCAAGGACAGATCCAGTATGCACACTGAGGAGGTTCCCCAGTGGGTTGGGGGCTGATGAAGGAAATGGGGAGGAGTACCATCACAAGATTTGCTCATAAAATGGATCTAATTACCAATAATAAAGATATTTTTAAAAGTAAGGTGAAGGAACTGATTAGAGAGCTCTGAAAAGAAGACAGACAAATGGCTGTGGTGACCATGCATGCACCAAGATTTAGGACATATCTAAAGACATGGCTTTGAAACAAAGTAGCCATTTTTTCTGGTAACTAGTTAGCTTAGGACTGGCCCACAGAAATATAGATACCACCTAACTTTCCCTAGCAGGTCTAGAACCCACGTCTGATTCAATCTCATCCAAGATGGCTGCAAGCAACAACTCCGTAACAGCAACTTCCTGCTTCTTCCTCTGAGTAGCACACCTGAGGTCTGCCCTTCCTGACTGAGCCTTTGGAGACCACCCATTCGAGTCTCTCCCTTGCACACCTGAGTCTGATGATGAGAATCATTCTCACTGGATGTTTGATTCATATAGATGGGCTTGAACCACACATGTGCCCTTCTCTTGGCCCTTGGCTCCTCTGACCCTCTGGCTAACTCCTTATGTGAAGGGATGCTCCAGCTACAACCAGGCTAGGAAGGGGGAGAACTTCTTTGGGCTTAGGATTTCCTGCTTGGTTTCCCTCTGAATGCTTCATCATTCATCCTTTAGCCTTCTCTGAGGCCGTGTTTTCAGTTTTTTGCTAACTTGGATAAGGACTCAAAATCAGGGTTCACTCACCTGGGGTGTCCTGCATCATTTTGAAGATCCCCCACCCCAATGAGTTCAATCCCCTCCTCCTTAGCATACGAGTAGCAACAGGCTAGGTTTTGCCCAAGATGTTCCTCATCTGTGTGGCTCTGTTTATTTGCCTGTCCCACACAACCCTGGAGTCAGAAATTTTCAGAATCTGTTTTAGTTGGTATTCCTCAATGAGATTTTATGTAACAGTATTTGTTTGCACTCTTTTTGTTAAGAAAACAAATTTGCAAATTTGAATTCACCCACTATGACTCAGGGAAATTTGCGGAAGAGGGGGCAGAAAGAATGTAAGAGTCATGGGGGAGAATAATGCATGAAAGGGAACGTCATCATGGATTCAATGGCTTTATCTAATAATCTATGACACTGAGCATACTGTTGTGTTAGTATATATAAATTTAAGCCAATAAAAATGTTTAAAAGTGGAAATAAAAGCAAATTTGCAACATCATGTTCAAGTCAGGGGATGGGAAGATGGCTCCACAGTAAAGCGCTTGCTTGCAAAGCCTGACTGCCTGAGTTCAGTTCTAGAGGATCCACATAAAGCCAGATGCACAAAGAAAAACATGGATCTGGAGCTCCTTCGAGGTGGCAGACGTTCCTGACATGTTCACTCTCCTTTTGTCTACCCCTTTGTCTGTCTGTCTGTCTGTCTGTCTGTTTGTCTGTTTGTCTCTCTGTCTCACTCTAATAACAAGTAAATAAAAAAATTAAATTAATTTTTAAAAGCTGTGCATGACAAAAGCAAAAGCCACAAGAAACCTTAAAAATAATTTTGGGCATGTAATATCACATAATCATCTAGCTTAGCAAACACAAATTATTCTTAAATATTTCTAGAGAAAAGGCTATGGTGATAGTTTGTGATGACATGAATCATACACAAACAATATTATTTCAAAATAGGCTACAAGTGGGAGTTCGGAGGGCGATAAGCAGATCGTAACTTCAGGATCTGGAACATCTCTTCAGCACGAGCCTCTGTCACCTCCCTTTGGCTCCTTCATCTCTCCATTGCTTCCACAGCAATGTCCAAAGGCCCTTCCACTGAGAAGTGCCAACTGGATCTCGTCCTATAAAAATGGCCGAAAGTAAATACCAGTTGCATTTTTGACAGTTGACTGTCCCATTCTTGAAGTTCTGTTTTCAAAAGAGGTGAGGGATGTGTTGATTTAAGCCCACAGCCAGTGTTTATGAAGCTCAGCCCTTCAGCCTTGGGAGTTGACAGGAGTCTCCAGCAGACAGACAGGTGAGACCCTGAGATCAAGTGACAAACGCAGGGTGAGAACCTGAAATGAAGGTGAGGATCCAGTCCTGGCTTCAAAGACTTAATCACATGGATTCGCTTTGCCAGAGAAACAATGTGTACATTCACATTACCTCCTTGACAGGGAGTGATTTCTAAGTGCCTCAGCCCTGCATCCTGGGAATGATTACCTCAGGCAAGTTTGAACCTTAGGAGGCCTCCTCCTCTTTGTGTACTGGTGGGTGAGGGGAAGTTTGGGGTATCGTTCCTTCATCTATCATCCTTGTTTATCAATAAAAGCAACTTAATGAAGGCTGAAGAAGAGCATAAAAAGTGTTTATGACTTAACATTGTACACGTACTTCTACCATAGATAATCCCAGACACAGCATGTGTTGCAGTCAGCGTTCTAGTTGCTGCGCAGAAAGAACCCAAACAAAAGCAGCTTGTGGAGGAATGGATTTATTAGGCTTACGGACTCGAGGGGAGACTCCATCCTGGCAGGGAAAACGATGGCATGAGCAGAGGGGTGGACATCACCTCCGCCACAGCACTGGAAACAGCGGCAGGAAGGTGTGCCAAACACTGGCAAGGGGAAGCTGGTTTATAACCCCCATAAGCCCACCCCCAACAACACAGCTCTAGTGAGGTTTTCATTCCCGAACTGCCATCAGCTGAGCATTGATCACTGAGAACACATTCATTTGTTTGTGGGGGACACCTGGATCAAACCATGACAGCATGTTCTAAATGGGATTTTCCTAGGCTTCCCCTTGGTACATCTGAGTTCCAAATGACCTTTCTGAACCCATGCCCTTTGCTAGAGATTTTGTGGCTCCTTCCTTAAAGAGGAGGAAAGTATTCTACGTCCACTCTACTCCTACCTTGCATTTGTGCTGGCTGGCATTTTGATTTTTGATTTCCCAGTAGATATGACAGATGTGACTCTCTGCTGGCTCTATGGCAATACCTCAAG